>MU204318.1:4749337-4801417 GCA_017309775.1 Paedocypris sp. Pulau Singkep | reverse complement strand
GGGGGGGGGGGGGGGGGGGGTCGGACCTATGAACAAACTACATAGGAGATGAGGATGATGGGGGTGATTGTGTAAGTCAGTTGCCATGTCCATGTATAGGCAGTACGAAGCGGTCGGGCAGCATTAAAGTTTTTGGCTGTAAGGAAGGGATGGGGATATACAAACAATGAGCATATACATGCCCATCTACAAAAAAAGAACAAAACTCTAACACTGACAATCTGACAAACCCTAAACTGCAACTTCTTCGCCATGCAGTTCATTTTTAAAAAAAGACATTCTTTAAACGTCAATTGTTCAAAATCATTATCAGAATTTGAGGGCTAAAAAAAGTAACTGAATCAGAAGAATCAGGAGATCTGGGACCGTTTCGTTGGCCAATCACGTGCTGCCTGGATGACATCATCGATTGGGTTTCGCGCTTTGCCGTTTTTGTTTTGTTGCTTCTTTGTGTCACCAAATTTGGAATTTTCTTCAGGCGAATGAATCGAATTCAGCACGTTTAATTTGCTCTGAATCGGTTCCAAATCTAAAAAGACCAAAAAGCAAAACATGTCGTCAAATTGGCGAATAACTGTGATATTCTCGGCTAAAATTTCAACCACCAATTTCCAAAAATTCAGCTATTCAAAAAAATCATAAGAATAACCAACAACAAAAAAATACTCATGTGAAATTCATTAAAAAAGACAAAATTACCAGAAGACAAAAAAACAAAGCATTTCTAATTTTCACACACTACAACCAGATGCACAAACTATAAAACAGACACAATCCAGAGGGACAGTTTAACCAGCAACTGCTTCCTCTGTCATGTGACCCGGGACAAATCATCTGTCATTGTTAGTCTTAAACATGTAAGAGGCGTGCAGTCTGGATGTATGTCAAAGAGAGAGGAAAATTGGCTGAGAATGGGTTAATTTTCTCTACTGCAGGATGTTGACGCATGCGTAAAGTAAGTTGCATTTAGGGAGAGTAGACAAACACCACAGCAAGCTGAGGGTCAGATCACACACTTCAGGTTAAGAGAATTCACACAAGCCGTCAACCAGAACCTGAGGGTCTTCAGCTTCTTCTTCTTCTTCTTCTTCTGACCAATCGTCTCAATGCCTTGAGGGACCCACAGACTCTGGTTTACAGCAGCAGAGTGTTGACGGCGGAATTCCACGAGAGGGTCGAGGGCGGAGTCTGACAGCAAGCCTGACCAATGGCTGGACGAGTCTTGGATTTTCGCTTTTTTTTTTTTGGGAGATTTTTTCGTGATTTTTTAAAGCAAATCGCTATGCATGCTGGGAAATGGCAGCGTTCTAAACGAGGCGGAGTAAAAACAATTAGAAAATTCTCCGGTGGTGAACTAGATAGTTAGTTTCACTCGCACTAGTCAGCGACTTTCAGAATTGACGAATGAGGAAATATTCCTTTAAAAGTTATTTTTGTAATAGTCAATTAGATGTAATTGATATAAAATGATTATTTTTGAAATAATAAACAACTGATTTCTTTCAAATTTAAAATCCTTAATGAATAGGTTTGCAAATTTCTGATTCATTGTGACGCTTTTATTTTGTAATTATGTGTGTATTATGTTTGCAATTTATCAATAAAAAAAATCCAACGATAATTAGACAGATGCGCGTATGTACACACTCTCTCACTTAGTGTAGCCTTCTGACACATTTATTTTATGTCTCAGATTACCTTATGACGCATTTATGTCTTAGTATAGCGTTGTTATCACACATTTATTTTATGTCTTAGTATTGCTTTATGATATTTTTATGTCTTAGTGTTGCTGCATGTCTTAGTATAGCCTTATGACACATTTATTTTTTGTCTTAGTATTGCCTTATGTCTTAGTATAGCGTTATTATGACACATTTAATTTATGTCTTAGTACAGTATTGCTTTATGACTTTTTTATGTCTTATTATTGCTTTATGTTTTAGTATAGCATTATTACGACACATTTATTTCATGTCTTAGTATAGCATTATTACGACACATTTATTTCATGTCTTAGTATAGCATTATTATGACACATTTATTTCATGTCTTAGTATAGCATTATTATAACACATTTATTTCATGTCTTAGTATAGCATTATTACGACACATTTATTTCATGTCTTAGTATAGCATTATTATGACACATTTATTTCACGTCTTAGTATAGCATTATTATGACACATTTATTTCACGTCTTAGTATAGCATTATTATGACACATTTATTTCATGTCTTGGTTTTTGCCTTATGACAATACAATTTGTGTATGTCTTAGTATTGCTTTATGTCTTAGTATAGCCTCATGCCACATTTCTTTTACGTCTTAGTATAGCCTTACGACAATTATTTCTTAGTATTCTCTGCAGTTAAAATTCAAATCCCCCTGTGGTTGGGTCTGTCTTATCTTACAATAGCCATGTGACACTTTTTTTTACATCTTAGTATTGCCTTATGACAATTTCTGATGTATTAGTATTGCTTTTATGTCTTATTATAGCGTTATGACACGTTTATTTTACGCCTAAGTTATTGCCTTACGACAATTTTTGTATGTCTTATTATTTTCTGCAGTTGTGGTCCAGTAATAAGGAATTTGTAAGAATCTGTAAGGCGGTCGAGATCCCTCAACGTCTTAGCAATGGTTAGTGAGACAGTTAAACAATTGATCAAAAACAGTATCACAGGAAAAGAATGAGAAATTGGACTTTTTATAATCCAGGCATTATTTTTAAGTGTTTGGAGCGATTTTAAAGTACGTCCGGGCCACCATTTATATTGTGGAGCCCAGGATGGGTAATTAAACCAGACCCCCGGACTGAAAGACCACCTGCAGGTGTGTGATAACCAACCCCTGCTCTCTGCCGCTCTAATCTCAACCATTCTTCTCTTTTGTTCTAGCCTTTTCTGTCCCCCAACTCCCGACTCTCAGCTCTGATCAATCAAACACAAACCCCCCACAATTATTCATTGTTCAGTAAATCTGTGCTTATTATTTTAATTTTTACGTCATTACTTTTTCAATTATAAAAGCACTGATCAGAAGACTTCAGACGCTTTTGATTTAACCGCGTGTATAGCGCCATCTAGTGTTCACAACAGCATTGTTGCGCTTTTTAAGACATCAAAATAATCGACGTTCTACTTGTATTTATATTTCAATAAATATACATAAATAACATATTTGTATAGAACTATACATCATATATACACGTGTGTTTAAACACACTAATATATGTAATGTATTTATGCAGATATATTATTTATATAGTTTAGTTATAGAATGATTATAATAATAATAATAAATAATAATTGAACCTTTATTAGTCCCTCAGTGGGGAAATTTTGTTTTACTGAAATATGTAAGACTTCTCAAGAATTATAAGCATATAGTTTATTAATGTATATTAATTTTGCTAAATATGTGTATTTTATCTAGATTCATATAAATTAATTAATGTAATATAGCTAGTTACAACTTTAGCGAGCTACACACACACACACAAAAGAAAATAAGTCTTTTTAAAAAGCAAATTTTTGGTAAAACATATATCTCTAAATGACTATTTGTTCGTATATAGTTGATATTATCGCATATTCATTAAAAACACGTAACGCTTTATCATGTTGGCAGCTTTCCAGTCGTAGTTTCTTGTCAGGCGTTGCTGTTCAGATTTTGAGTTTTGAGATTTGAGACTATGGGGTTCCCGATCACGGATCAGCCCTCCTATGGAATTCCAGGGATAAAGGAACAACCCAACAATTTGACAAACAGAGAACAGAATCACGTGACAACACAGACATGTCGAGAGACCGTTCGCAACAGAGAATGCAGCGGAACATTGCGAGCAGACACACACACACACACACACACACTGATGGATCGGGATATGCAGCGATCAAAATGGCCCCATGCAGGGAAAAATGACAGAATAGCTTGGAAAATGGGATTAAAGGTCCGCTGCGGCGAAACATGCCACTGTTGACCACTAGAGGAAGCACACGAGGGCAATGAATCTTCTTCTACGCCATCCACATCTACACGTCGGCCATTCTCCAAGCACAAGCTTTCTCGAGATTATAATCCACGAGGCGTGGATTGACAGCAAAAGCGATGGCAAGAAAAGATTGGTTGCCAGTTGTTGGCTCAGATGGCACAGACGCTGGAGAAAATGGATTTTTTTCCGACACACCAAAGATCATGCGGAACAAGATGAGGCGAGGTGACAGGAAGGCTGCTTTTGGAGAGATGGGGAGAAGATGGAGAACTTGCTGGACGGACAAGAGCACCCACCCGCCCCACAGAAGCCGATGATGCCACGCATGCGGCCCACGAGACTCCAGACCTTTCAGCGACCATGTCTCATGCAGGTTAGGATGGCATGAATTTCTGTGTAAACGTGACTGGATGATTGGGACCCTGCCAATAGCTTCCACTGATTGTCAGCGTTCACGGCGCTGAGGAATAATCTCAAACCGCTAAACTGTGGATTGGGAGGAATTGGCACTGGCTGGCAGAGAATCGTTGGCATGGAAAAACGCAACCTGCCCAAACCACCAGGCCGTGAATTGACGTTGGCCGCAGGAAGTGGACTTATAGAACTTCCTGTGATGGTCTAAAGACGGAATGTTCTACAGTAGATTACGTTGTTAGGACTAATTTCTAGGATTAAATGTTTTGTCAAGCAACAATGTAGCAAGGCTTGAAATATAATACCAGTACATTAAAAATGAATTGTTTTTTATTCAAGTTAAAGTTTATTTAAATAGCACTTTTCTTAGTTCAGGATCAATGCAAAGTCTCTTTGCGGAATTAGGGAAAAAAATTGTCTTTAAAAAAGAAAAAAGACTAAATAATATATGAATTAGGTCTACAGTGCTGTAATTATATATTTAATGTACACTAAGGTACGTTTTTATATTTCATGTACATTATTTGTATATTCATTTATCTAGTTTAGTATAATAGATTCATTCTATACATTCTTTTTCATTTTAATTCAACGGAAACTGCAGTTGAATCTCATATCTAATATATTATATCAAAAGAAACATCTATAATGTATATATTATTTACAAGCAGTTCTTTAACAAGAAAATCCTGATGAAAAATGCCCTCCAACGCCTCAAAAATCAAGGTTATTATAGAAATAATAACTCAATAATAATTACCTATTGAACGTATAAATAATAAATAAAACCGTTTGAAAGAATGATTTATAATGATGTATATACATATACTGTATAGACAATTTACTTTGATGTTATTTTTGTATTTATATTATACAACATAAAATAATAAATCATATTATATAGAACATATAGAGATGTATAATGAAATAAGTAACCATCTATTACTAATTATATTATTCAATATATCAATACATGTGATGTAATATATTATGCACATAATATATATTTTTCGTTTTCTTTTTAAACAGACATGATAATATAACGCAAACGTGTTTTATAAAAAAAGCCAGTGCACAACTTCTCTCAAATCGTCCTTTCTTACTGCTATTTTTTTCAAATTTTTGTTTTCATGAATCGATAAATTGTATTTTTCATATTTGGGTTGGAAAAATTCGCAAGACATGTTTACGGCGAGGCAAAAATGATATCGTTCAAAATAAGCATGACGACACAGCACAAAAACTCGTACACAGAAATTCGATGATATCTGTTCTCTATTGAACGAAAAGTAGGAGCTAAGATCAAGCCTCTGGAAATGAGGAAACACAAAAGGAACAGAAAAGGATCGGACAGCGATTAATCTGGAAGATATCACTTCTACGTTTAAAAAGCCCAAAGCAAAGGTCGAGAAAAATCTCAAAATGTATCATGAAGCAGAACGCAGTCTCATGACACAGAAACCTCCGGATGATACATTTTGAAGCATCAATGCAGAGAACATGTCACTTTCCTGCACCAATTTTGCACGTATGCTTCAATAATTGCCACGGGACAAAATTAGTGACCAGTGTGACCATGTTAACCACTTCGTGAAACCCCATGGCCAAGTGTAGCTCATATTAACTGTTCAGGGTGGGTGAGGGTCTTCTGATTTAGATAAGAAGATCATCTACGTCAGTATAGTTCTCATCTATGCTGTGGTTTCTCGGTTAGCTATGTATTGGTGTGCTGGGGTTGGACGAGAAGTTACACTTTTTCTATCCATGGGGGAAGGCGATGCTTTAAGGATCTTATCCTCACTTGCAAATGAAAGACCACCACAGAAAGGCAAGCAAAGTTCAACTGACCTAGCCCACCTGCATGTCCTTCGCATTCCGCCAGGTCCTCGTCATCGCTGGAGCATTCTGCCGACGAGACGATGTCGTCTGTGGTCTGAGATCAAGCACACACACACACACACACACACACACACACAAACAGAGCAGACAAATAAAAGGAAGACTTGAATGAAAGACCACCTTTACGGACCAAAACAAGCACTTGAAAACGGTGACTCCAACACCAGATCATTTTATAAAGAACTTAAAAAGAATAACATTTATCATGATATTGGCACAAATGTCTAGTGTGTATATATGCAATTCTAAATGTAGATATACGTGCAGGTCTATATACAGTATGTAATAATGTATGCACGTAATAAAAATGTGTTGTATTTATCTATGCATTTAGTAAGTATAGTATACTACACACACCAGCATGTTTACATTTTTGTGCATATGTGTATGAGTATATATAGAAATACTGTAAGTATTTACATATCTATGCATGTAGTGTAGGTATGTAAATATCTGTGTATAAGCATGCTTGTACCACACACACACACACACACACACACACACACACACACACACACACACACACACACAAAAAGCTACATATTTATGTGAGTCTACTATATACTGTATATACAGTATATGTATATATTAGTGTACCTACGTACATAGTATGTATGTACTTTATATATTTATGCATTTTTGTATACATGTACTTTTTTGTAACACACATATATTTATTTAATATGAAATAAATAAGTATACATACACATACAATATACTTATATGAAATACATATCCATTTTATATATACACACACACACGCACATTTTCATATATATATAAACCGATAAATAATAAACACATACATATATGAGTGTGTGTGTGTGTGTGTGTGTGTGTGTGTGTGTGTGTATTATTACATTTTCACATTTTTTCATACGCACATACACAAAAACAATAGTACATTTAATAACAATATTCTCCACAACAGTGAAATCCAGAAAGCGAGCCTGGTTATTTTCCCATCAAACCTCCGGGATGCAATTCCCGCCAGAGACAGTAAAGAGTTAGCTGAGCTGCGGGCTTTAGCACCAAACACACAAAAAGTTTTATTTAGGAAAAGTGCCCCACCACACATTTTCCAGTCACCTCCATTTCGCCCTTTGAAAAGTCTGCATGGATTTCCCATCACTGTATATCACAAGCGCTGAGGCGAGAGAAGCGAATATACAGCGGCACTCTGAGATTATCGCTGTGTCTCCAGTGTCTCCTGCTCTGATTTATCCTCACCACTGATGCCTGACTGCTGTGGCCAGCTCGTTTTTCACTGCCGCCGATTGCCACCTCTTTATTACCCGAAGATTAGAATGTGAGGCAAAAGAAGTCGTAGAGCAGGTTTATGAAATCTCAAATGGAGGACTAGAAAGCGCACACCTATGTGATTGCACGCCGGCGTCATAAATATGATTAGCTTTGATGGAATAATAAAACCTTGTCCTTCTTTAATCCTGGTGGACAGTGGTGGAGGGGAAAAAAAAAAGCTGATTTTTCTTCACTTTTTTGAATAGTTCTGAATGATGACGTGGACCCAAAGGGATGTGGATTATGAGTTTGTGTAAAAGTGAAATTATTCATTGAATTTATATTTACCGTGGCAAATAATGCATCTCTACGGAGAAAAGAAATGGGAGATTTTATAGACTCTGAAATCTGAGGGACACAATTGACTGATTGCTGAGAATAAAGCTCATTATCGTGGCTTCGGCACCAAATCGCCAGCAAAATGGCCTCGAATGAAGCCACATGGTGCTTCAAACTAATCAAATAAATTGGGAATTCAGTATAACTGACACAACATTATGATTGACACGCATCTAGAGATTCTCTAGGCTAAGACCAGAGATGTAAAAAGTACCTGAAAACCATATTTTGGTAAAAGTATGGATACCTTACTGTAAGAGATATCTCCATTACTATCACGCCAGGGATGAAGCAAAACAAGGTTTTAATGATCAACTCGGGAGATCCAGAAGACGAAGAAGAAGAGTTACAACAAAAGATGAGCCACAAAAACGTGGCCTTAAGAGGACCTTGGTAATGAGGCACACCTGTGGCGGAGAAAGATTAGCTGCAGGTGTGTAATTCGTCCAGTTTTGCTTTCCTGCGCGGCCACCAGGGGGAGTCAAACCGCAGGACTGTAACAACTTTTAAAAATGTAAAAAAGTTTTCCATAAAGTAAGATTCCATAAAGCCTTGAATAAGTCGTATCACTTGAGTAAGTATCAAATTTTAAAAGGACTTGAGTATTTTACTCTGATTTTACTGTAGGCTCAAAAAAATCAAGAAATGTGAAAAACATTGTGAGGTTTTTATTTCCTACTACAGAATGATATTCGGCACCTTGTTGTTACAAAATTGCACAACAAAATAGATGAAATCTAATAAAAAGTCAGTCTCATTCAAACTTAAATGAGCAATAAAGTGCAACCGCTAATTCATGTTATTTAGCTCCAGTACGTTTAGATCCCCGATATATCATCGTCAGCACAAGAAAATAACCGCGGTTAAAAAATTTGCTAAATGCTCATCAAAAACATACATAGAGTATATTCTCTGAGAATACTCACACATACAGTATACACATACGTTCAAAGAAAATGAGCCAAGTCAAGAGTAAAAGTTGCTAATATTTCTGATACTCAGTACAAAGTAGCCCAAAAACTACTCAAGTACTTTCAACTCCCTTTCAAGCATGTAACGGGAGAAATAGCGAGATTGTTGTTATTTATACTATGTACTGTACATTCGTGAATACATAAATGAATAACAAACAAACAAGTACTGTACTGGTTAAGACATAAAGAGATATTGGAAACAACATATCGTGCACAAGCTTTTAATTCCCAGTTGCTCGGAATCGATTCAATTTTCTGCATTGGGTCATTTTATTCTCACTTCTACATCTGTACTTTTGTTGGGAACAAACCATATATCAACAATGCAGGCATGCTTTTTCGGAGAATGGAAATCTTTAACTCTCATCTCTTTTATTACAGAAAAATAGGTCTAATCTTCTCCCCTCCCTTTGGTCCACCAGTGTGACAGTGATGGGAAGTTAATATTGAACTCCTGGAAGATTAGCGTGATTCCTCACTCTTCTCCAAGCTGAAAGTGTAATGCTTCATGGTGTCCGACAGATAAGCAAATCCGGTTAAATCCCTTCCATTTATTTTCAGTCTTAAGGAAATTGCTCATTATTCCGGGGACAATGTATTTTAGCCAAATAAAGTGCAGAATTATCAGTTTATTGATTCCTTTCCTACATCCTACAAGAATTCAGGTGGCTTTTCAATCCGCCGCTCGTAAATGATTTCTTAAGGCACTTATTAACCAAGTCCGTCTGTGATTAATGTATGTTGGATTTGGTTAAACCAGCCATGATTATAAACTCAATAAACGAATCTTGCTGTCTAAACACACCATCTCTCTGGAATATTATCGCACGTACAGGACGTCCTGGCAACTCTCTAATTTTGCTATGGGAATTTTAGAAATACTACAATACTACAAAATTATAATTACATCCACTCCATGAGCAAATGTTCTTATCGTCCAAAATCCACATTTTGGCAGAAAGGGAGGTTTGGGTTTCATTGACTGAATGATAATCACCCTTGTGCTCAACAGAACGGCAGATTGAACCATCTACACCTCCATCTCTCACGCTTCCACTTTCCTTCCTGTCAGATTAAATACTCCGACTAAAGGTTATGGCTTTTTATGGTCTTCATACTAAATAACAGGTTTTAAAGTATGAAGAACACATAGACGGCGTGGATGGAGCCTGCCGAGGAAAAAACCATGATCTGATTTAGATTTTGAAAAGTCATTACACACAGACCTGCTGTTTTACACGTTTAGCTTTAATAACTGAACGAAACTGAAGCCTGGGCCAACAATGGTTGAGCAAGCTCACAATTTAACTTCAGTCAGAGGTGTAAAGTACTTGAGTAAATGGAGTTCGTTACTTAAGTATTTTTGGCTACTTTGTACTTGTGTATAATGAATATAAGTAACTTTCACTCTCTACTTGACTACATCTGTGATTGAGTATCTGTACTCTTTATTTTGAATTTGAAAGGGCATTTACCGTTAATCGTTACATTGTGATTGTGCACGACATTTTGGCATTTTTTTTACCGCGGTTAATTTCTTGGGTGGATGAGGTGATATCGCCATCTGCAGGATGCTGAAGGTACTGGATGACCTTTATCAGCTAAATCACGTGACCACGAATCAGCGGTTGCACATTTGAGTTTCACTGAGACTGACATTTTGTTCTTTTTCTATCTATTTTGTTCTTCCATTTTGAAACATTGAGTTGTTGAATTTTATTCATTTATTAGAAAATAAATCCTTGGGAATTGTTTCTTGTTTTCACTTTTTTTGATGGTGTTTTTTTTTTAACCTATTTCAGTACGAGAAAAATACTTACGTTCTTATAAAATTGGATACTTTATGACTTTTACTCAAGTCTTCTTGGAATTGGTGTCTTGAAACTTGTAATGGAGTGATTTACAACAAGGTATTCGTACTTCTACTCAAGTATGGTTTTCAGGTATTCTTTACACATCAACATCCTTAGGCCAAATATAATGCACTTCAAATTTTGCCTTCCATCGTTTCATTTTCTCCATTTTCAATTCCCAACATCTCCGGGACTGAAGGTTGGACACACCCCCTGGGATGGTGGCCAACCAATCACAGAGCTGAACACACACTCCACACAAACTCCATTAGACGCCAAAGCTGAACTTCAAACATCGTCAAGATGACAGCACTACCCACTACGCCACCGTGATGCCCACACGAAACTTTTAAACAGAGATTTGCATTTAAATGTAAGCGCTGATGACTAAGCATCAACCCATAAAGAAATCCAGGTACGTTTTCCTTCCACGAAACGATAAAAACGTCCAGGTAGAGCATTTTCATCACTGCTTACTGTTCACATCCACCTCCATTGTACATGCAGATTTCCTGTTCCTTTCCCCGAGCAGGTGAGGAGCATCTGAAGGCTTAAAGCTCAATGGCTCTAATCCGAGGATTGTTGTGGACTGCAGCACGGCGCAGATAAACTCATTGTGACTGTCATGGACTGGATTGCATTCAAAGCCGACTACATTCAGCAGAGGGTTAAAAAAAAAAACCCAACAACCCAGATTTGCTGTGAAAATGCTGTCCACACACTAAGTGTCTCTGCACCTTCACGACGTAGATCAGAAGAAAAATGTCAGCCAAACCACTCGATTACTCGCCGTCTGAACTTCAGATTCCTTTCACGACTCTAAACACAACACATGGCTCGGAAACTTCCAGGTCACTTCCTGTCTCGCTGCAGAACATCCTCGCAGCTGCAGGGCGAGATGGTATTTTTGGGCCGGCGACTGTGTGGATGTTGGTTAGTATTCATATCTTTGCCTGGAGGCCGGCTCTGCCTATGTTAATCTGCTTAATCAATGCAGAATATTTACCATGGCTCTGCTCAGAGATAAATGACAGCCCGGGTGAGAAGCTCCAACGTCCTGCTGGGGAAAGAAAGCCAGAGGGATCCACAGAGTCGCGGTGTGAAGGAAGCTCATATCAATTCCCTACAACCTGCTTCTGAGTTTGGCACTGATAACTTCTGCAATTATTTGCTTGATGATATTTGTACACATCGTGTATCCAAGGTTTGTACACACGGTGCATTACGGAATTGGTTCCGGATCACAAAGAATCACAGTCGATGCAGTTGCTAACTTACAATTGTCGTGTATTTACAGAACCAGAGATGTTATGTTCACCGTTTTCTAAGTTAAGGTTTGTTTCGCTTTGACTCAACAAACTTGTAGCATTCCTCCATTTTGTGAACAGGGACTTGTGGGTAATGTAGTGTGACGCAAGAATCCAGGACATTGTAGCTGCGTCTGAACCGTCGCTTGAATGATATTTTAATTTTACAATAATTGGGAAGATTTTTCTAAACCAGCTGTGCATTAAAAGTAACTTTAATTAATACATTTTGGATAATTGCTCTTGAAAATGTAACATTTTTTATGAAAAAAAAAAAAATGTCTATATCAACTTCAAATTCAGAAACCAGGATGCGCAAAATATTACCGTTTAAATATAGGTTAATACTATATTTAAAAAAATTGCGCTGGATCAGGTAATGGCTAAATATTTGATCTTTACCTTTTTTAAATATTGAGAAGATTATTTTCTGAAGCCACCTGTAAAAGCAACTTTAATCGATAAATTATGGTTTATTACTTTTGGAAAAAATAAAAAAATGTAATTGTTTAATTTTTTTTCAAACAATGTAAGCAAATAAAAAAAAACCTAAATCCAGAAATTAAAACACAGAAATGTGGACACACAAGATTATACTATACATATTATATACATCTTATTTTAAACATTGACCTGTAAAATGGAATAAAATTATTTCCCCAGTTCAGGTAACGAGATAAATTTAGATTTAAAAAAATGCTGTGCATTCATCACATGTGTGACATCAGTCAGCTTCGTAACATTCAGAAGTGCTAAAAGCATTCGCACGGTGAACTCCGCAAACCTTCTCTTTACCTCCAAAGACTAAACTCTTGCTTTTACATAAATCCACAACTTTTAAGTGTGAGGTGAATAATTCAGAGTTGCCGAAGCGTTGTCGTTTCAGCCTGGTGATTGTGCTGCTGCTGACCCACCGACCCACAAAATTACCCATTTCTATTGATTGGCTTTTTGTTCTGGTTTGTCTTGGCGCGCAGAATGCTTTAATTGAGGTCAGAGAGGAGCTTGTGAACAATACAGGACGTTTCATTAAATAAGCGCAGCGTGGTGGCGCCGACACGGTTAACTACATTAACGCTCACGCCAGTTTCACACTGGTTCCTCGTACGACGTGTGTTTACGGAATAAGCACGTCGAAAAGCACATCACACTAGATCAGCGAATCCTTTGCCAGGAGCATGTAAATCCACTAGATGTTGGAGTCCACATCAGATTTACGGCCTAAACTGCAGCCAGATCATTCATTTCGCCGGAACGTTCCGGGCCGAATCGATTACGCACAAGCAGCTGACGCAGGAATAATCACAGAGATTTAGGAAGTTCCCCCTGTCATGTTTTTATGCTCTTTGTGATTTAGGATTGGTGTGTGGTCGAAAAGTCCAAAGGTGCCGGTTTTGATGGCAAAATCAATGAGGTTGTGTAAACGGCGATTTGCTTGATCGTAATGTGAAGGCGTTTGGGTTTTAGCACCGTAAATAGCTCAATAGCACGTAGAGATTTTTCTCCATCCGTTATCCGGACAGATTTTTCCATTTCTGGGCCATGGGGAACTGGAGGAAGTAAATTTGGGGGTAAAGTTGGGTCACACCCTAGATTGGTGACCAACCAATCACAGAGCAGGACACACATTTGACAAACACATTTTGATTTTCTATATTGTTGTTTGCTCTTGCTTCTTCGCATATTTATTGAAACATTTGTGGTACTTTTGCCTTCATTTTGTGCTAGATATGTTATCTATATTCTATTTTATTCAATGTTCATAATATATTACATTTGTATTTTGTGAGTTTTTTTCCTATTGTTGCACCAAACGTGGTAGAATTCCCAATGTCATTGTAACCATGTGATGCAATGACAATAAAGGCAGTCTATTATATTCTATATTGATGGAACATTTTCTAGACTTATTTCTCATGAACATTTTTTTTTGTATTCTTTTGTTGGTATATCTTAGGGAAAACTTTACCATTTATCGTTAATGGGAAGCAGGAACCAATCCTAGATTATAGATGTTAGAATATTTTAAATATTTTAGATTATCGAATAATAATAGATTAGTCCAAGTAAATTGTGGATATATTCCTTTTGAACTTGCTACGAGTTGAGTGGTTTCAAAAAAAGTATTTCAATCGAAGGCAAAATATGACAAATTAGCAAAAAAAAAACTTCTATCTATATCTGAGTAATGTGAAAAAATTACTTTTGAACTAGTTGTGACTTGACAATGGTAAAAAACATTTAAAATTTTTTTTTTTTTTTACCACTGTCAAAAAAAAAACATTCAGGAGATTTCGGAGTAGTATTTCCAATTTAATTTCAACCTTGTGACAATAAAGGTATTCTATTCTTTTCTACATTGATGGACAATTTTCCAGACTTTTTTCTCCTGAACATGTTCATGGACTGCCGGATAAAAAACGGAGACCCAGTGGAAATCCACGCACACACAGGAAAAGCAAGCACTTTATGTTCTGACCGGGCCTCAAACTCGACTCTCCAACGCATCATCCAACACTATGTCGCCTTTAAAGGTAATCATCTCGGATAATACTGTTATATTGGACCGGCACGTAAACGCATAGCGTGTTCTTCCACGGCGTGTTTGAAGAGTTCAGGTAGCACATTTCCATGCTAAGTGAACGCATGAGACAATTTAATTTAGCTAAGCAGACGGGTCTGATTAAATGAACTTTTCAATTATGCCATTTACAGCAGTAAGAAAGGGAGGATGATAGTGCTGTATGTAGAATCAGGAATGGCTGATGTCTATATTCTCAGCGGATCACAGTCTTCTGCTGCACGTGGGAGGTGAACAGCTTTTCACCTACTAGAAAAATATTAATGGCTGTTATTGTAGCCGATGGAAATATGTTCAGATAGTGTACGTGACGTTCTTTCTAAAAATGGGTTAGAAGCATAAAGACGTTAGTGAATTAAGCTCTACTGCCCGTATTTAAATCATCTTAGGGACGACTGTTCTATTTCTGGGTCACGGGGAGCTGGGACAATAGATTAGATTATAGATCGACTAGATTATAGATTATCGAATATTAAAAGATTAGCAAAATCTGACAGATTAGCAAGAATTACCCCTATCTATATGTGTGAAAAATGTGAAAAAACACTTTGAACTTGCTGTGAGTCGAGTGGTATCGGAAAAATATTTTAGTCGTAGATTAGCAAAGCTTTACCACTGTCAAATAAAAAATATTTCGTTTGTAAATTAGCAAAATCTGACCAATTAGCAAGAATTACCCCAACTATAACCCTAAAATCCCTTTTGAACTGGCTGTGTTGGTGACAGTTGTAGTGAAAAACATTATCCGTACTATTCCAAATTTGGAAACATGTACACAAGATATCACTGTACTTATTAGATTATGATTCTCTAAATCAAATTCCCAAATAAACAAAGTACAATGTAGTCACTCTCAAAATGCCTCCGTTCTATGGACGACCATCCCATTTCTGGGTCACAGGGAGCTGGAACCAATTCTAGATAGAGTTATAGATTGTTGAATAATTATAGATTATCCAAATCTGACAAATTAGCAAAAATTAGCCCCAATTTGTATTTGAAAATAAAGTGAAAAATCACGTTTGAACTTACTGTGAATTGACAGTGGTGGCGACAAAATTATTTAGTTTGTAGATTAGCAAAAATCACACCCGATCTTTAACACAAAAAAAATGTGAAAAATCGCTTTTGAGCCTCCACCAAGAAAAGAAGGAAATGTCCACCACAAGAAACTAGCAGAAACAAACGATTTTACAGTCTGAATAAACCCTTCAACAGATACCATCGACTGTAAGTGACATGCTTTACTGTTGACTCATCTCTATAACAAATAAACGGATGCTGGAATGGTTGGCATAAGCGTTCTAGTCACGCATGCATGTAAATTCACATCAAGAGCCCGTCAGAACATTTTAAGATCAGAGGGCCGTTCACACGACCGTTTGATGGGAGAACGCATCTCACTTTCTTCTTAGTCATAACACCAATAAACAATTTCACGATGTTTCCCAGCGAGAGAGAGCGGCAGTGAAACACAAGATGGCTGACTCGGCTCCTCAGATACTCATCTCCTTTCAGGCCTCCTGTGGGTTTCTCCGCTGGGCCTTGATGCTATCACGTCTATCTCCACTTTGGCAGTACAAGGAGTGAACAGCTTGTATTACAAACGGAATCAATAAGAAGAGAAAAGATCCGTCTCAGAATCATTCACAGACTTCCATCTCTCCGATGACAGCCGTTTGGACATCTTATCTCACATCTAGTTTCCTAAAAATGGCCTCCTATAAACGAACAGGCTTGATGAGAAGACCACGCTCTAAGATGATTGAAGACATCACTTTTGGCCAAGTCACCAGTGGTGTAAAGTACTTGAGTGAATGGTACTTTGTCACTTTTGAGCTTCTTTGTACATGTTTTGAGTATTAAAAATATAAGCAACTTTTACTCTCTACTTGACTACATTTGTGATTGGGTATCTGTACTCTTTACTTCACTACATTTGAACACGTACTCGTTACACTTTGATTGTGCACAATAAGTCGGCATCGGTTAATGTTTTGGGCGGACGAGGTGACATCGCCATCTGTAGGATGCTGACGGTACTGGAAGCTATTTATCAGCTAAAAAAACGTGAATGTGAATTTGCGGTTGCACTTTTTTGCACCTTTGAATTGAACTTTGACTTTTTGTTATTTTTTTTTATATAGAATACACTTTATGTGTAAATATATTAAAAAGGGGGTTAGGGTAGTACACACATTAATATGTTAAAACAGATTTAAATGGGCTTTTAAATATTTTCCCGGTTATTTCATACAAATGCATTTTACGTTGCGTCAGATTTTAGTTTCAGTTTGTGTTTTTATGGTGTGATGTAATATTTATATAATATTTATAAAATATCTCGTTTGAATAATGATTCTATGTTTCTTTATTTCTTTATATTCTTTATTCTATGTAATTGTGCAATAAAAATGTTCACATGTCTTGGTGTTTTTGAGCTAAAATTCAGTACAAGTAAAATATTTTAGTTTCAGTTTGTGTCTTTATGGAGTGTTGTAATAATTTTAAGCTATCTAGTTTGATTTGAGATTTTGAATATTAAATCCATGTTTTATGTAATTGTGCAATACAAATTTTCACATTTCTTGGTGTTTTTGAGCTAAAATTCAGCACGAGTAAAATATTTTAGCTTCCGTTTGTGTCTTTATGGGGTGTTGTCATATTTTTAAGCTATCAACTGTGATTTGACATTTAGAATATTTTTTTTCCATGATTTATGTAATTGTGCAATACTGCAATGTTGACATCGGCACTTAATGTAAATAATGTAAATGTTAAAGACTGCGATTTCTTTTTAAAGTTTGGTCGGGTTAACCAAGACAGGGTCTCGAACAGGGCACCAGTAAACGTAGAAGCATTTGCCCTCAAGTTGGACTCCCACCAGAGCAGCAGTTCCTCCTCCATTTTGTTCGTCTGGCATCTCCAGCTCTGACTTTGCTGGAGTTTGACCTGCTGAAGAACACTTCTTTCAGCTTTAAACTTTGTGGAGAGCCGCGCCGCACACTATAATCATCACCAGCCAACGCTGAGGCTTTCAACCAGCCGCCGTTCATCTTCCTGTTTACACGGGAACGCTCTCCAGCCTTATCTTTAATCACTCTCCAGATGAAGAGGGCAAGGTCGCATGGGACCTCATGAAAAACTATCTCCCCCCGCACGGCTCTGTGTGTCCTCGCTAAAATTAGAAAGCAATACTCTGTTTGTTTCAATTACAGATTCAAATCTAAAGTGGCTTCTTTTATTACGCCGTGCCGTTTAATTTGAAGAGGAGGTGAAAGTGGTCTTGAGAGATAGATGCGTCTGGTGGCGTCGGGGGAAGACAGAGATAAAAGCTCCGGAAGACGGAGCAATGACACGGGAACATTTACACTCTGAGCTAATACCTGACTTCAGTGCCCAGAAACACCGTTATTACAACTACTTTACATTTAACATTATTACTAGTAGAATCAGAATGAGACACGGAGAATTTTTTTTTTGCTCTTACAAGAGTAGAAGTGTTAATAATTCTAACAACAAGAGTAAAAGTTTTTATTCTTCCAGAATAAAATCAGATTCAGGTTTAAAATTTGACCTGATATGACTTTTTTTTTTTTATGTTTTTTACTATGTTTTTGTATTTCTATGCACAATTTTAAACAATAATAAATATGATATAAACAAAACTGAAACAGAACAACAATTTTGT
This sequence comes from Paedocypris sp. Pulau Singkep, assembly GCA_017309775.1. Classification (NCBI taxonomy): domain Eukaryota; kingdom Metazoa; phylum Chordata; class Actinopteri; order Cypriniformes; genus Paedocypris; species Paedocypris sp. Pulau Singkep. The sequence continues at coordinate 4,783,057 of MU204318.1, read as the reverse complement.
ATACATATAAAAACTGCACACATAATATGAATATCATTAATTAATTTATTAAAATATAATCTCATGCAATGTTATTATAAACATATTGTTAGTAATTTATAATGTATACAAACCAACTGGGTAAACAAACAAACATTATTCAATGTATTGATCTTGATACTCCAATATTACCATTATTTTTCATCATTTATCGATAAGTTTGACTGACTTTTTTATCCATTTTGTTCTGCCATTTTCAAACATTTCATTACTATAATAGGAAATAAAACCTCATAAATAAAGAGTTTCTTCTTTTTCATATTTTTTGGTGTTTGTGAGCTAAAATTTATTACAAGTAAAATACTTGAGTTTGTTTAAATGGGAGACTTTTTCTGAATACTCTTGGACACTGGTGACTTGTAGTGGAGTAATTTTGCGCAAAATATTAACATTATTTTTTATCATTCATCAATAAATTATTTTAAATGAATTGCTCTTAGACATTATCTCAAACACCTGAGGAGAAAAGCCTCTTATGAAAATAGAATACTAACTTTAATGTTTATTGAAATGTTTTCTCATTAAATTAAAAATCTTCTTTTTCACATTTTGTGCTGTTTGTGAGCTAAAATTCAGTACGAGTAAAATACTTGAGTTATTTGGAAATACACTAACTTTAATGTTCATTAAAATGTTTTCTCATTAAATAAAACAAAAAAAAGAAAGCAACATTTTCAGCAACACCAGATAGCACAAGGCTTGCGACGTCAAACTTCTGGGTTCGATTCCAAAGAAAAAGCCCCGATAAAGTTCAAACTATGACGCTATTGAACGTCATTCACTTTAAAGAACGAATCAGCCAAATGCGTAAATCTGGACGGAATTAACATTTGCATGACAAGAGCAGAAGTTTGTGCGACTGCAGCGAAGCGATATTTCCACCGCACCGTTTCCGTCCTTGTCTCTTTTTTGGGCCTATCATCCCTCAAAAGGAAATAAACGAAACCGCATCCACATTTCAATGCTCCGCCGTGGCTCAGAGATTTGACTCATTTCATCCACCCGTGGAGCTGTGGATGATACGGCTCCCCTTTTAAACTAAGGCTTCCGCACATTTCAATAAAGCAAGGCCCGCGTCTCTTAAGGGGGTGGCGGCGTCGGCCCACGTGTAATATTCCCGTCCCACGTGGTTCCTCCGCACCTTCTGAAACGTATCAGTCCTCTGCACCACAGCCGCCGTCCTCCGCCTCCAACCTCCATATAATTGGATTCTAAACACAACTCGGGAGAAATATTAGTCTTTATTGTGGCAGCGCTGATAGTCTTATTTCTCCGTCTGGATGGATGGCGCGGTTCACCCCTGAACTGTCTAGCAGCTATCACCAGGAAGACAAGTCCACAGATTTTCCCGTCTCCACATCAAAGACGTGCCGGGTTCCTCGCCAAATCCTTCCAGCATTTTCCGGACCTTCACACATCGCACTGGACTGGACTGGCAACACGGACGCTGTACAGGAAGGGTCAGAGCAGACTCACATGTGTCCGACTCAAGGCCCGGGGGTCAGATGTGGCCCGTTATGTCCTTTTATGTGGCCCGCGAGAGCTTAAAGATTTTGAGTGTCTAAAAATAAACACCAAAAAATACATTGAGAGCCTGCGTTGACCAAAAACTGCATTTCCCACAATGCCTCTTTTATGGAGCGTTTTATGTTATTTTTCTTCATTCACTTGGGCAGTTTGATCCTTCATTAATGGAGTTATGTGGGTTTTCATAAGGTGACAAAATTCAAAACGATTTTATGCTAGAGCAACAAGCAAATGGATTTTCTGCGCACTTGAAAAAGTTATAATAAGTAATGAGTTATTTAACATTATGGAGTAGTTACATTTATTTTACACTACATTTGATTATATTTAGTTACATTTATAAGTTATGCTGATGTGGCCCTCGGTAAAAATGAGTTTACCATGTCTATATACTGATAGACTGCGGTCTTTTGGAGTGAGAGGGTCAGTCCTGAAGATCTTCTATGACTCTGTGGTGGCATCAGCAATCCTGTACGGTGTGGTACAAAGACAGGAAGAGACTGGACAGGATCATCAAAAAGTCCAGCTCTGGACACGGTGGGTGAGAGAAGGTTCCTGGATAAACTATCATCCATCCTGGACCTGGACTCTCACCCACTGGTGGACTCACTATCTGCTCTGGAGAGACTGATCCACCTCCGCTGTGTGAAGGAGAGATATCGCAGATCTTTCCTACCTGCTGGGATTAGACTCCACAATTTGAATTTAAACTGGTGACTGGAACTGTGTTTATGACGTGGAGAGCTACTCTAAATTTTGGATTTATGGTTTGTGTTTGTTTGTTTATTATGATGTGTGTGGTGCTTTTATAATAATAATAATAATAATATAATAATAATAATGAGTATTTGTAAGGCAATTATGTCATGTTTGTTTGTTTATTTACATTTGTTTCTACTGTTGTGACGCGAAATTTCCCCGGGATAGTTAAAGGCTTTTTCTTTTCATTTCATTTAATTTCATTTAATTTCATTTACATTAATTTCAATTCGATTCGATTCGATTCGATTCGATTCAATTCAATTCAGTTCAGTTCAATTCAATTCAATTCAATTCAATTCAATTCAATTCAGTTCAGTTCAGTTCAATTCAATTCAATTCAATTCAATTCAATTCAATTCAATTCAATTCAATTCAACTCAACTCAACTCAACTCAACTCAACTCAACTCAACTCAGTTCACTACGCTACACTACGCTACACTACGCTACACTACGCTACACTACGCTACACTACACTTCAATTCAATCCAATCCAATTCAATTCAATTCAATTCAATTCAATTCAATTCAATTCACCTTGAAACCAAGAACGGGAGTTTGTGTCTGAGCAAAATCAGCTCAGTCGCGTGATAATTAGATCCCGAAGTCTGAACCTCACGACGGGCAATTAATATGCAAAAACATCCATTAGTTGTTCCCATTGTGGACAATTACTAGAGTCCCAGTGCGGCGGGGTAATTAAATAAAAAAAGAAAAACTGGTATTGTTTGCGTAAGGTACATCACAACGTCAAAGCAATTTGTTTGCGCCTCGACACCATCCTCCCACCGACAACACGCTGAGCGCAGCAGATGCACGCCGACAGATAACAATCCCCGGGATTGGACACGTATGTAAAGAGCTTTAGAGTCTTGCAACATGAAAACAAAAAAATAAAAAGATGTAGACTTATCAAAAACCGGCAACCTGAATTTATCGGTAGACGTGTTGAGCTTAGTGCTAGTGGGGGGATTAAAGAATGTAGGAAGTGTGTGTGTGTGTGTGTGTGTGTGTGTGCTGTGTACATGCTAATTTACTTTACTTTACAGTCATTTGGCAGACGCTTTTATTCAAGGCGACTAATTCTGCTTAAAACCAAATAGTTTTCGCTGTGTAGTTTTCCAAATATGCAATATAGTCTGCACAAATGTTAATTTTATGATAACAAAATGTCATCACGTGCGAAATATTTGTGACACATGATTGATAAAGATTGTTATTGTGTATTGTGATGTTACATTGTAAAGACCACAAAGCACACAACTGTTTGCCGTGATTGTAGGCGGAGTCAGAGTGACCTATACTATATTAAATACTATACTATAATTGAAAATGCTTAAAAATACTACGTAATTAACTCGATCTCTTTGCTTATACTTCATGAAACACTCCACGTTTTCGCATTTACAATGACTTTGTCTGTGCAAAAGTCACTTTATACTTTATACTTGGACACTCAACTTTTTACTTATTTTCTGGTCACTTTCTTTAGACACTCTGATCACTTTACCCCCACTTACAGTTTATTGTATTTCTTTTGTAATTTTATTTTTCCATTTTACATCTTATTTTACATCTTATTGCATTGTGTTGTATTTTACTGTGTTGTACTTGCATTGTTATTTTTGTATTTAATTTAATCGTATTATATTGTTCTTTTGTATGTATATGTATGTGACAAATTAAATTTGATTTGATTTGATTTGTCTTTGTGGAAAAAAAAAAGACTAACACATTTATTATTTCTTGAGTGGTTTGCTAGTGCGATCAGTGCTCTTTATACAGATATTTACTGCACAAAAAAATACAGATATGTACAGTATTTATATAACAAAACTAATTATTGACCATTAACCTACATAAAACTAAATCTAAATCACGAGTCACATTCAGTACGCCATTCAATTTTGGTTTATTACATTTCTGCAGAAGCCAAAATTTTAAATGTAGTGAAAAATATACAATTAATGAAAATGAAAATATTTCATTTGAGATTAATCAGTAGAGGGGAAAGGTTTTAAACAGAACTTTTTTCAAATCAAAGTATTACTCGATTATGTTCTTTCCACAAGCATAATCCAGAAACATTAACACTGCTATAATATGCATTATCCAACCTAATGCCCAGCCAATTAAATTACTTTGTCGGGGATCATGTTTAAAGCAAACCAAGCACTTATAACAACACGGTTAATTCGGAGAGAAAATCTGCTCCGTCTCGCTAAGGGTCTGATCCTTTCTGGAGTATTTCCGACTATAAAAAAAGAAAAGGATTAGGCGATTGTGCGTTACAGTGTCTAAAACGACCTAAAATCCTTCATATTAAAGGCCAAAAGGACATAAGAGCCTAATGTAGTCCCTGAGCCTTCTGTGCCAAGGAAATGAAGCGTGGCCTTGAAATACATCCACCTTCTGATATGAAAATGAGAGTAGCTCAATTAACCTTTTCTCTCCTTCATGCGGATCCCCAGAGGGAAGTCCACCACACTCTTATCACACCTCTCAGGTTGGAGTTCCAGAATGGATCGTCATTCCAGGATGTCTGATAATCTCATATTAGACACATTCTAATCTGGGATTATCTCTCCTCATATTCACAAAAACACCCCGTTTTCCAAAAAAAAATGTATGCTCAAAACCTGCACAACAACATTTTCTTACAATTCTTCCCATTACCGTTTACCATTTACGTTTGCATTTTATTTCTACAGATTACAATACCTCAAATTAAAGTTCATTAATTTAATTTGAATTTAGCTGTTTTTTATTGGCGCTCTACACACACTTACTTGGATATAGTCTTCCAAAGTGGGGCCTCACCATTGACTTGATACAATGGTGATTCATTTCCTACCCTGTTACACTAACCATAACTTTAACCATCACAATCCTAACTAAAACTAATTTGTTAAACCTCTGTCCCAAAATCCCACCTCTTACTGTCAAACAGAGCTTCAGTTAATGCCCACCCATAGGTCCCATAATGCACCAAAGATCCCTTTAACACACAATAGGTCCCCACAATGCACCAACGATCCCGTTAACACACCATAGGTCCCCATAATGCAACAAAGATCCCCTTAAACCACAATAGGTCCCCATAATGCATCAAAGATCCCCTTAACACACCATAGGTCTCCATAATGCACCAAAGATCCCCTTAACACACCATAGGCCCCATAATGCACCAAAGATCCCCTTAAATCACAATAGGTCCCCAAAATGCATCAAAGATCCCCTTAACACACCATAGCTCCACATAATGCACCAAAGATCCCCTTAAAACACAATAGGTCCCCATAATGCATCAAAGATCCCCTTAACACACCATAGCTCCACATAATGCACCAAAGATCCCCTTAAAACACAATAGGTCCCCATAATGCATCAAAGATCCCCTTAACACACCATAGGTCTCCATAATGCACCAAAGATCCCCTTAACACATCATAGGCCCCATAATGCATCAAAGATCCCCTTAATGCACCATAGGTCCCATAACACACTATAGGTCCCCATAACGCACCATAGGTCCTCATAACACACCAAAGATACCCTTAACGCAACATAGGTCACTATAACGCGAAGTAAGTCGCCAATTTAATATAAAAAACAGTATTTGAGGCCCAATTGTGACATAAAAGTATGTAATACACACACACACACACACACACACATAAACTCCTTAAAATCTTTTACAGATTTTTTCCACTCTAATTTCTGCTAAAAACAGAAATCCGGTGGTACTTATCTAAACCTCAAACCCGAAAAAACTGCAACTCCGCATCTCCAAAGCCTCGGTCTTAATTAAGCCGGATAAAGCACGTAGTAGTTCCAGTCCAGAGGAAATGCAAACGGCATAAGAAACACAACTTTCGTCCCAGCACGACGCATTCAGGGGGATTGACATTCACAATTAAACGATTCCCCCAAATGTAACAGAGCACTTGTTTACCGATCCTGTTCGCGCAAATGAAGATAAGAAAGCAAACATGACCGGCAGACTGTTGACCTACTAGACTGATCGGAATTAATGAGAGCGCTGCTGCCAATTTCACTGAAGAACCCACAATCCTCCATTCATCCTCCGATGGCGACGAGGGGGGAAACGAGGCGGCGTTGACGTTTATTTCCATTTCAAACGCGTCCTGAGATGCCGTTCTGCCAATCTCCCAATCGTCCAATTGCTGGACGAATCAAGTTTTTCATCCTCTAATCAAAGTGAGACAGGAAAACGTCTAAGAAACGACTCGGATGGCTTTCGTCGGGAAATTCTTCATGCGTGAGTCTAAAGATGGGCCGCAGTGCGTGGGATTGGGATTAGAGGAATGAATACATAAATAAACACGTTAGAAACCATTGTGGGTGTATCATTATCTAAAGCTTAATTCCTCTGATGTTTAGCTCCAGCAAAATGACTCATCCTAAAGCGTCACAAGCCTTTCACCCTTTCATTCGCATCATGTGACTGCTACAGGTTCATTAGATCAGATCAGATCCTCCACGGTTCTTCTGTTAGCCTCAGAAGCCAATCGAGACCAGAGGTGTAGAGTACTTGAGTAAATGGACTTTGTTACTTTACATAATTATGCTTTTTGCTACTTTGTACTTGTAGTGAGTATCAAAAATAGAAGCAACTTTTACTCTCTACTCCACTGCGTTTCTTATTGAGTACCTGTACTTTTCACTCCACTACATACTTGTTACATTGTGATTGTGCGCGACAACCCGGCATCGATGTATAACACGGTTAACTTCTTGGGCGGACGATGCATCTCTTATAATATAATTTATGTATATGTTTTATGTTAAGTATATTATCTTATGTATAGTTTTAATGCAGAGAAACCATCCTAATCACTTGAGAAGCTACTTAACTTGACCTTGAATACTCAGAAGAATGTGTTTTACTAATTTCATTATATCTTATATAATTGTATTTTATATATAATATACTAATCAGAATTTTATTTTATATCTACATTTTTCCTTTGCACATTTATGAGAGTAACTTCTTGTTCTTTTTATCTACTTTGTTCTACCATTTTCAAAACATTGAGATGTTAAATTTTGTTTCTGTAATAGAAAACAAAACCTCACAAATGGAGATTTCCTTCTCTTTTCTTCATTTTTTTGCCTATATTCCGCACAAGTTAAATACTCAAGTTCTTTTAAAATTTGACATTTTGCAACTTTGACTCAAGTCTTTTTGAAATTGGTGACTTGCTACTTGTAAGTACTTGTACTTTTACTCAAGTATGGCAGTCTGTTACTCTTTCCACCTCTGATGGAGACTCACCGCGGCGCCATTTCCCCAAGTGCGTCAGAGAGGATCATCTTATTCTCCGGCGTGGATTTGCTTGGGGCGGCTGTACGTTCTCTCGATACCGCAGTATTTGCATGTGTTTTGCCTGTTTGTGCTCAGAGTGGAATGAGGTCTGACGCTTCACTGAGCATCTACGGTTTTCAGCTGAAGCCAGACGTGGTCAGCTGTAATAGAAGTGAAAGCCTCCATGCTTCACTGTGCACCATCTCCTCGCCGATTCGTAAGTGGGATGAAGACAGCTCAGGTTTAAGATGCACTTTCTCTTAATAGAGATCCCAGCATCTCGCGACCTGAAGGGTGAAAGCAGCAGCCATCAAACATCCTCTGTGACGGCTAACAATGGGCGATAGCCAACCGCATTGATTTTCATCCTTCGGCTTTTGAGGATTAGTATGGATCGGCCTTCTGCCTTCAGAGGCGTCAATTAATCTACTATTTGATATCGACGAACGCTAAGAAAAAAATCCCTAACAATTCCGAGGCTCCTTCTGTTTGTGTTTTTAGAGCGAGCTGCGAAAGCTTCATGGTTACAAATGTCTCTTGCCAAAACGTGTCAGACGCGGAGCGGAGACTGATGGCTTTAATATCCTCTCCTCCAGGATGCCTATGAAACGGCCGCTTTAATCACATTTCGCCAAACTATAGTGTTTTATTGGCTGGCGGTCAGACTTTATGTGGGCAGTACTCGATTCTGTTGTCAAGAGCATGTGTACCAGGTTTCCTCGCTTCTTTATCAAAACACGTCAGCTGCACAAGTGCTTCGGCAAAACCGGTCCAACCAAATGCGTCCGAGAGGCTTTTGACCCGCTGAAATGAAGTTGTGCCCCAACGCCAACCCGCCTCGCAGGTAAGTACTTTGCATATTGTTGGATCTGGTTCAAGCGCACCTGGCTGAGCGACTTCTCCCAACGCAAACAAAGCATCTGCTTTGCATAATTCGACATCCCACACAGGCTCAGAACATTGTCGCTTTTAATGCTCGCATTTGTACGCCTGTGACTCCTCAGCACGGATTGGTCGGTTTGTTGGATCTCGATGGAAATCTGCATCTTCAAGAACAAGAGAAGATGCAAGAACAAGAACAAGAACAAGTTTCGGCTTGATCAAACGTAAATGATCAGACCGGGGTCACACTTGGAGGATCCAGTCCCAGTGTGGGGTTTGTTCCAACTGGTAGACTGGTTTTCATTCAACGAACAAAAATTGGCGTTCCAGTGTGTATAAATGCATGTGTCTACACTATGCAATGAGTTGTTCTTTACTGAGATAGTAGACGCGTCTAAAACAGATCTTGACCATTTATATAGATCAGTTTGGCCACTAAGACTCAGTTCTGGGCCACTATCTGCTGCCCTCCAGCCATTGACATAATGATTATGGCACTTGCTTTAGACGGCCAATACTCTGTAATGAATTACTTTTTTTAAGATATTGATCTACAACAACTCTTTGGGCTTTTACCCTTATCATGGGTCACCACAGTGAATCGTTCTTTTCCACCTCTTTCTATCATGAACATCTTCCACTCTGACCCCAGCCATCTTCATGTTAATTAGAATTTTCGAGATTGTGATTTCTTTTAAATACTTTTCCATTTCTGGGCCACGAGGGGCTGGACCCAATCCAGCAAGTCTGGGTCTGGGCGGGGCACACACACGTTCACACACTCTCTCTCTCTCTCTCTCTCTCTCTCTCTCTCTCTCTCTCTCTCACACCTACCAACAACTTTCCAGACTTCGAAATGGGAGTCTAAAATGGTTCTTTTACGTGTGGGGCAACTTTTTTTTATACATTTTCAGTTCTGCACATTGCATGAAATTAAAAAATCGCAAAGCTATTAAAAACATACCTTTAATTACCTGAATGTTCCGCTCTTTATTGTTTATTCTATTTAGATAGATGCATGGTCAAATGCTACTGCACGTTACAATTGTTACAAGTTGCCAATTGTAAAGCCCTACATTGTCTTTTGTTTGTCACACCATGAGCATTTCCAGCACATTTTGGACTCAACCCAAGCTTTTGTCATCTAACCGAGTCCTATCACATGTACATAGAAGCAATCTGGGACTGTCTATTCATCCCATTTACTGTATCAACCAGCATCTTTTGGAAGTCCTGAATCAAACAGATTACTCTCTAATTTCTTTGTTCTCAGATGTTTTTGGTCGCTTTAAACCTATAGAAAAATCTCGCCAACACACAAAAAAAGGATTCACCTCAGAAAACTAAAGAATTTTACTACTACTATTTTATTACTAATGAGCCACACCAACTCTGTAGCGAGAAGAATCATTCGCAACTTGTTCAAACTAACCAATGACTCGAAAAGAATCGCTCACTTTACTGTTCAAGAGTTAAAGAGAGTCGGTTAAAATAAATGTTCCCATTACTGGTTTACAGAAAGCTGGGATATGTTGGGATTGTCGTGTGGTACCTGTATTGTTGGTGGAGTGCGGTGCTTTCTGGTAGTAGTGGTGGACATGGTGGTGGTGGTCTCAATGAAGGTGGTGGACATCTCTGGAGGAAGGGGCGTGGTTCTGGCCGAGCCTGCTGAGGGAACCTCCCCCACCAGCCGGACGCTGCCGTTGATTCTGATGTTGGGGTTGCCCTGGGCGGCCATGTTGAGCACTTTCAGGCCGTTGTAGTAAAGTCCAGAGAGCTGACCCTGAAACGGCCTCTTGCGGTCAGATCCTCCGATCGCAATCGTGGCCTGGGTGTTAAATATGGTTAGCCGCCGCCCTAAAGATAAAAAAAAGCCCGGATGATGAACAAGTAGGAGCTGTGCTGAGTTGAAATGTCAGGTTTAACAGCCAGATGAATGGCTGATTTAAGCATTTAACCTATACATCCACAGACAATGACTAGATGGCTGTGTTGGATAACAATGGCTTAATTTCCTGTACGGAAGGCTTCTATACTATCATGAGACATGTCGTAAACATTTGGAGGGCCAGACTATAAAATAAACCCATAGTGTCTCAGAGAAAGAGTCCACTGAAGGCTCGTGATATCTGAGAGGACTTTTATTATAAAAGGTCTCTGGGAGGACAGATCAGGCATTATTATATATCTAACATGACCTGATAAAACATGGTTAAAAGAGCAAGAGTTTTAATGAAGGAAAACTGTATTATGAGGTATTAATAAAGTTGGGAAAAGACTGAGGAAACTGAGATTTCTACTTTACTGTGAAAGAACAGTATAAATATGTATATACTCAATGAAATGTCTTTTATTATAATGAATTTGAATCGTCTGGCCCAATAACAAAATACATTTAGCATTGGTTTAGCACAGATTAAAGTGGAACAAGCTGACACATTACATACAGAATTAATTAAATGATTAAATAATTGAGTTAACAAATTAATATGTTTTTGTACATCATTGAATTGCTTTTTAAAAGACACATGTAAAATCAAGACAATCGAGACTCAATAAATACATTTAAGTAGAATATAAAAACAAAACGAAGAAACAAGCAGACATCAAATACCAATTTAATTTTGGTGGAAAAAGTGAAAACAATTTTTGAAAATGTGAAGAAGTGACATCTTTGTTTTTTGGGATCCTAGTGAGTGGGACTTTTATTACATATAATTAAATGTTTGAGGCAATTATCATGTCACTTTTATCTCAAATTCTACTTCCTGTTTAGCCACAAATCTCTGCTTTTAACAGCAAGCCTTGTGTTTGTGAGTTTCCTCTGAGGAAACTCAAGCCTGTCTGTCCACCGGTCAGAATGTTCAGCTTCAAAATCGGGTGGATTTTATGATGGAATTAATTTATCTTTACGTTTAAATTTTAAAATCATCATAAGATGTATACCAGGCCACTAAAGACTCAATGAGCAATGCAGATATTTAGTCTGGATTTAGGACACAAAGCTTGATTAAAATGGAATTAAAATGGAAAACATTATTAAGGAAAAAATTCAATCAGTATGAGTGTACAACAAAACACAATGATTTATACTATTTTTAGCAAGATCAACTAAACTGAGTAACTGATAAGAAAATAAAAAAAGAAAAAGAAAACCAAATAAATCAAACTAAGTAGTTAGGAAATTACCTTTCTCCTGAAGCCATTCCTCTACGGGCCGGGAATATTTTAACGGAATTTTCTTATTGGCCATTTGAATTCTCTCATTATCGCTGTTACCTTGGAAGTTTAAAAGACAGCTTTAAGAATCATTAACGGCATTTATACTTACACTATACTACACACTCACACTCACCGATAACATTTTACAGGTTATTTAAACATTTTTAGAGATGTTTAGTCATGTAAATTTATGGTTTAGTGGAAAGCAGTTTTCCTCACACAGCAGTAAATTTTCACCTTTTTACCAGGTAAACGCTATTTAAATCAACTACTCAATCTTATCACGTAATTGAATTAGAAGGAACAATTACATTGTGGATACGTTTGGTTCATCTGTAGGAGATGCACGGTGAAGTCAATCCATCTTTTAAAATACGACAGCAAATATTCCTTCATGCGTATAATTATGCTCGTATTTATAACGACGTCGGTCAATATCACAACACAGAAGACCACAACAGTCACATTCACACGCCGACGGAACTCGACAGCAGCTGCTTCAGTTCTCCAAAGCTCTGGAAGTCCTCAGAAGCGTGTGTGATGATGCGAGAGCTCATGAGAAGCGTCTGGGGATGTTTGTCTTAATGGCAGGTCCACGGAGCTGTGCTAATAATCTTTACTATCAGGGGCTTGTGAGGAAGCAGCAGGACGCTGATCGGAGGGGGTTCTGGGTGTCGTTTGAGAATCGGGGGATTGTGGGGACGCTACGGGAAACACATTTCAGGACCCTGAGCGGGACGCCATGCCAAAGGGAGTCTCCATCACTGGGATTGTTCAGCTGGAATGGAATCTGCTCAAAGCCAGGCATCCGGATCACACATCTGCTCGAGTACACGCTTTAAAAGGCTTCTGTCGGTTACGTTAATAAAAAAGTCATTGATTACTGATCACTTCATTACGGTAATATGACTTTGTGATGACTTTTTTAAGTACTCTGATGAAATATAATAGTGTTACTTTCTTATAGGCTACATATAAAACTGTCCGTAGTTTAAATGTTGTAAATGCATATATACCTTTTAAACCTATATATACATATACTGTATATATACAATATATAAAACATATAGGTCTTTTAAACATTTTGTATGAAAATACATTGATTTTAGTGGCAAATAAATCTTCACATATTAAACTTTACAAACATATTCAACTTCCCCATGAATTGTCAGCTTTTAAACAAGTAATGAGGTATTTACGTATATGAAATCCAACAAAAACCCTCTGAAACAATATCCAATGTCTCAATTTTCTTTCTTTCTTTCGTTTTTTTTTTTTTTTGCGTTGAACTATATTACAAACAAATACAAATCAATTGATGAATCTATTATAATCACACAACAAGCATCCTAAAATCCAAAACAGTGTTTTTGTGTGTGTCAGATAAAGTGTGTGAGTGTGAGACAGCGGTGTATTATGTGTATTATGTAATTGTTGCAAAGAAACAAATAATATATGATCTTTCTGACTCTTTTTAGTTTCCATTTTGTCTGATGTGTCAAATTTACCTGAACATTATCTCTGTAACAAAAACTTGTAGTGGGCGTAAAACCGGAACCATTTTTGTTTATATGTAGATTACACTAACTAAGACAAGCAGAGAAAGTTTCAAAGTGAACAAAAACCTTTTAGGTATTTTTTTCATTATTTTTAAACTTTTAACTCAGGTCAATTTCACCCAAACATAATATTTGTATTATAAACATGTAACGTGGTGTAAAAAATATGTGAACTGAATCATTATATTTTTTATATGACGATTACACCAAATAAGCCAAGCAGGAGAAGTTTCAAAGTGAAAAAATACCTTAAAATATGTTTTAAATATTATTACATTTTGAAAGCGGGTCAGTTTGACCCAAACATAATAGGGTGGTTAAACAACAAAATATTGTCTTTACCTGTTTACCTGTGAGCTTTTAATATGAAATCAACAATCAATTGCGAGACTCGTTCAAGGAGCGACACCAGCGAACAGAAACGGCCTACGGCACCAGAAACCACCAACCCGAGGAACCGTCCTGACCTCCATTGACAAACAACAGCAGCGAAATTAATGAGCGTCGAGGAACACGTTCCAAGTCCGAATCTAATTCCGCGTGTGCTTAAAAAAACATCCACCGACAGACACTTTTGTCTTTGGAGCCAATTAACACTAAAATTAATATCACCAATTGAGTTCGGACTAGTTGCACTTCAAATTAACATATGCAAATGAGCACATGCAAATCGTGTCCTATTGCCCTTCAAGTGCCAAAGTCGCAAACAACTGCATCCAGAGCCCAAAAAACCAAGAATAAAGTCTCGCTAACCGAAAAAGACAAGTCCGGGTAGAGTCAGGTAACCCACCAATAAAGCCGTGATAGTGGTACTGACCTTTACCAGCGCACTAGACTGACAGACAGATGTTGTAGGTGGCACTGGGCATGTGGGTGGAAGGAGACGTGATGCAGACCGAGCAGATGGTGAGACGGAACCAGACATTAATTTCCAGTGGAAAGAGTGAGTAGAGCCGACTCGGGCCGTGACCTTTCTTTAACTCACACGCACCACAGATAGTTTACGGCGTGGCACATTAGCGCTGGCACCGGGGGGAGCCCTGATGGGGAATCTCATTAAAGCCCGGCTTATCCAACACCGCAGAGTAAGAAAAAAAAAAAATAATTTATCTGACAGGGCCGAGCACTCGCTCGAATTCTCTCATTATTTACCCACCCTTGTATTTTCCAAACCCGCTTTACTTTTGATTTCTGCCTTGGAAATGGAGAGAATCATCAAAGTGGCAAGAGGCAATTTTGGTGTCGAAAACGACCAGATGCCCGACATCAATAACCGTATCAAAACTCTCTCTCCAACCCTTAGGATCTTCATAAGTTAGGAATAAGAAGCACAAGATGAATTCATTATTGGGTTTTTTTTTTTACTTTTCACGACGGTGAAGTCTGCTTTACTGTTTCAATTGTCTTTTTTTTATCCCCATTTAGCCTTGAGTATATCGTGAGCTTTAATGTTTCACCGAGGAAATAAAATCACGGGCTTGGAACGACCAGAGGCCAAAAGAAAGTAGATTTTCATTTTGCGGGGTGGGGAAGTCGTAAACACCAAATATATTGAGCGATTGTGCTTGAGCCCAGGGTACGACGAGTTCCCCAGCCTTATATAAACCTAATCGTGTATTCAACAGTGGGAGTGTAAGAGCGTAGTAGTAGTAGTCGGGCTACAGAGACGCAGAAGTGCCTAGTTCACAGACGTTCTGGATTCGTGTGGCTTTGATCCGACAGAACACAGGGCAAGACACTTTCCTCTCGCCGGAAGCAGAGTTAATTTCGTTGACTAAATACTTTCCTCATTGTCTTTGCCAACGACACCTGACGAAAACGAGAACTATGTAAAAACTCCCAGGGATGAAAACATTTTTTGACACTTCGGTCAATTGATAAAAACGAAACAAAAATGCCTTTTGTGACGACGTCCAATCATAATCTGAGCATGTGGTGGAAGGCGGGTGCAAACGCAAAGAGAACCAATCAGGACACGGGGCACGAAAAGCAGGAAAAGCTTCTTCAATAATGTCTTCTCCCGGCAGGAAAAATCAGTCAGATATATGGATTAATTTTACATTCAACGCAAACTTAGAAAAACTATCTGTACGAGCAACCATCACCCGACAGAAATACAACACACCTGAAGCGCCATCTGCAGATGAAACTTTTATTTTTTTCACTGTGCAACCATTTGTTACTTATAAACGTAAGGCAATTATAATTCATTTAATTCAAGTAAAATAACATTTTACTTTACTGTATTTAATTTACTCTTTGTTGAGGTTTAATTTATGAGAATACATCTTTTTTGTATTGAAAGAACAGTTAAAAATTAAATGTTTTTCCAAATAAGTGAGATCTTTATATATTTTATGTTCGTAGTTAACTACGTATTCAGATTTCTCAGACATGACAACTTTAGTAAACATTTAGAATATATAGCACCAATATTTTCATTGACTAAGTCTATACTGTAATTTAGTCGACTAAAATGTTCTGGTTATAAGTCGACTAAAATTAGACTAAAATAAAAAAATAATAATTTGGGACTAAAACTTGGGAGTTTCAGTCAAAAGACCATGACCAAAACTAAATAAAAAATCGTTTTCAAAATTAACAGCCCGGAAGAGTATCATGCGAATGAATCTGGCGTTAAGTCTTCCACCTACTGGGATTGGATTAAGAATGTGTAAAAACTGCCCATTTGAATCCTCTTTAATTCCGAAAAGGAAGAATCCTTAATGCAGAGCGCGGTAAAGTATGTAAATAATTAAATCAGCAGCCACGTTTGGAAAGCGTCGGAACACCGCCATCATCCGACCGATCTATTTCGGCTTAATTAGATGTGAAATGTGCAGCTTCGACTCGGGAAAGCGGCGGAGAAGAACTCAAAATAACTGCGGATCTGAGCGGCGATGTTGTGTGCGGTCGCCCGCGCTGGCAAATGATAAATTGCCGTTGAACTCAAGCTCCGTCTCACTGAAAACAAATATAGCTTATTGCATGAAACGCTCGTCCTCACACAGCGTTCTTCCAAACATCCGGGAAAGGAAAGACAATCTCCGCATAAAACTATTGTTTTGTATTGCTGGCGTCGCCAATTATTGCCTCTACGCACAGAAGATGCTCTCAAGAGGCGAGATTAAGAGACCTGATCAGCCATTTTTAGTCACCTAGACTAACTTTGTCCCACAAACTATTGGGAAACCAACTTTCTAAGTCAAGTCTATCAACACGGACAACATATTAATCACCTACGCCTGCCATCTCACCAACCGAAACCCGATTCGCGGGCGAAAGCGGCACAAAAGGGCAATGCACACCACGGCAGTCACTTTAAACCCAGACTAAAATGAGGCTTGAAAGATGGAGTCTGCGGTTTCTTACATGCGACCTCGAGTTACTGAAAGGCAAGACGTAAATGTGTACTCTTATACACCTTGAAAACTTGAATAGTTCTATGTATGGATGAATAGACAGACAGATAGACAGATAGATAGATGATTAGATGGTTGGATTGATAGATAGGTAGGTAGGTAGGTAGGTAGATGGATGGATGGATGGATGGATGGATGGATGGATGGATGGATGGATGGATGGATGGATGGATGGATGGATGGATGGATGGATGGATGGATGGATGGATGGATGGATGGATAGATAGATAGATAGATAGATAGATAGATAGATAGATAGATAGATAGATAGATAGATAGATAGATAGATAGATAGATAGATGGTGATGCGATAGATAGATAGATAGATAGATAGATAGATAGATAGATAGATAGATAGATAGATAGATAGATAGATAGATAGATAGATAGATGGTGGTGCAATAGATAGATAGATAGATAGATAGATCGATAGATAGATAGATAGATAGATAGATAGATAGATAGATAGATAGATAGATAGATTGATTGATAGAAGAAGGAAACAACAAAATAAAAAGAGATAGAAAAAACGAGACAGAGAAAGCAGCGATTGAGAGCAAGAAATAGAAAAAAGGAGGAAGAAGGAGAACATAACGTAGTTTCAAAGAGGATGAGTGAAGAATGATAGATGGTGGTGCGAAGAGAAAACCAGAGAGAAAATAATACACTTCCTTTACAACAGATGAAAAAAATAAAGAATATAAAAATTCGAAATTAACACTGCTTCCGTGGAGAGGAAAGCGAAGACATAAATGTGTACATTTATACACCTTGGACATCGACAAAGAGAGTGAAACTTAAAGCTAGCCGATTCTCTCTTCCAAGCCTCCATCAGTACTTACACTCCTCTCGTATCTCCACGGAAAGAGTCTTCCTGAGCATTATCGCGCTCCTGACACGTTCCCCAATAAGAAATGTGACTCCCGAGGACCGTCCCCAAGTAACTGAGGAGACAATGAGTGTGGGAACGTTTATCCCACCATCCTTGGTGGTTTCATTTAATCGTGGGATTAGAAAGACAGCTCATATTGAAAGCTTATCTCCTCCCCCCCTCTGGAGAGATTTATAAGGGCAACAGATTTTGTTTTCGATACAAGTAATTGTATCGAGCTCATAGGATGCACACGGATCTCTTCGGCACCTTGAATTTTTTTTCCCCGTTAAAAGGCTCTTTGTCAAAAAATTCAATCGTCTCCTGTTTCGGAAGATAATTGTCCTCCAGTCAAACCACGCATGGTAAGTGAGTCCATCTTGACCAAAAAGACCAATGGCTTCTTATCATGGAATATGCCTATAGAACTCCATCAGATAGCAGGAGATGGTCAGGCCGTGGTCAATGTTGTCGCTTTTGAGAAGCTGGATAGCTTTTTTTCTCCTTTTTCTGGACCGCGACCATCTCACACACACACTTCTCTAATAATACACACTTTATCAGCATCCGTACATTAGCATCAAGGCGGCCTGACGTTTCCCCGAACGCTCGGCTATAAAGCGCACTTTCAAGACGGAAATGTCTCGGATTGAGCCCACAAGTGTAATCATACGTGGTTACCCCATACGGCTTCATCCCGGTACTTTTGAGACCGTATGGGGTAACCACATATGATTACGCTTCTGGGCTCAATCTAGTGCATTTCCGCACAATCACCCAAAATAGGGTCCGGTGACTTGGCTTTTGTGGGAGAAAAAGTTCTTAGAATTGCTCCACTGCATCTATTTTTACATATATATATATAAATTGGCATACAGTGTTTAAACAAGTGTTTACTTAGTGTTTAGTTGAGTTTACGTTAATTTACATATTGCTCCTCAATATCCAATATTATAAGCTTCAGTCATTTAATTTGGTCAGGGAAGTGCGATTAACTAGTTAAAAAATAGTTTGACAGTATATATATATATATATATATATATATATATATATATATATACACACAATTGCACACACATTATATGTACTGTATATATGTATGTTTGGATGAATGGATGGATGGATGGACTGATGAATGATGGTTGGTTGGTTGGGTGGATAGTTCTATGTTCGGATAACAGGACAGACAGATGGACAGATGGACAGATGGACAGACAGATAGACAGATAGATAGATAGATAGATAGATAGATAGATAGATAGATAGATATATAGATGGATAGATAGATAGATAGATAGATAGATAGATAGATAGATAGATAGATAGATAGATAGATAGATAGATAGATAGATAGATAGATAGATAGATGTTCTAGATTGATGAATGGATTAATTTGTGAGTGGTGTGATAGATGATTAGATGGTTGGTTGGTTGGTTGGTTGGATGGATGGGTGGATGAATGGATAGATAGACAGACGGACGGACGGACAGACAGACAGACAGATAGATAGATAGATAGATAGATAGATAGATAGATAGATACGTAGAAATAAAATAAGGAAATAACAAATCAAAGAGAGAGAGAAAAAAGACAGAGGCAGAGACAGAGAAAAAAGAGATTGAGAGCAAGACAAAAAGGAGGAAGAAAGAGAAGTAAATGAGACTTAAAAAGGAAAAGTAAAGAATGATAGATGGTGGCGCCAAGAAAAAAGCAGACAGAAAATAATACACTTCCTTTACAACAGATGAAATAATGAGCAGGGAAGAAAAAGTGTAAATCAGCAGCATCCCGGTGAATGAAGTGAAGCTTTCAGCAGGGTGTGCGGCCGAGGACGGTGATAACCTCGCTGATGGAGCCGAAATGATGCGGTGATTTGACAGAAGTGCGCTGCTCTGGACCACTGCCGCTTCTATAGCGGAATACCGCCGCCCGCCACATAATCGCCGGCCATTTTCTTTGCTGTCATTTGCTATTACCCAGCCAGAGTCCTGGAAATGCCAAAGCCTCAGAGACATCAAAAAGCCTCTGTGCAGACATAAAAACCAGCTCATCTTCTAAACACACACACACAAAGAAATGGACAGGAACATAGAGCGGCGGACCATCGTATTCCAAACATGTCAAAAGCGATATTGCATCTCCTCCGTGTTCCTCGTGGTGACCCCGCTCGGCTAATAAGCTTGTCTGTTGAACACAGCATCACGCCGGAGTCTGATTGACACTCTCTGACATTTCCGGGCAAACTGGGACGAGTCGGAGGAGGGTGAGTGGAGCATTTTGGGTGTGTAGGTGTTCAGATGTTTCTCCTACACACTTATTATGTCGAAATGATGGTCTTCTGGACTCCTATGAGCTTTTTATCCAGGTAAATCTGTCTGATCAACACGCCAGCGAGCATCTGTCTGGAGCCGACGCTCTGACGTGGAGACGTGGAGATGCTACAGGAGGTGACATTTCGCTCGGGTCTTCTGTTGCTTTCCGCTAACAAATCCAAAGATCTGCATGGATCAAGGAACAAGAGTGACGTTCTAGACTAGCGATGCTGAGATTAAACAACTGATACAAACTCTAATCGTCCACCACGTGATGTTCGGAGGAGGCCGCAAAATAATGTTTACGTGGATGAGACTTAAGTTTCGGGAAGATCCTTTGGAGACATTATATAAAAACAACGTCTGTCTGGATCTGCCATCGATTCATCTAAATATTAACATTGCTTTTTCAGGTGTACAAATACTTGTTTTACTTATTATTATTATTATTATTATTATTATTATTATCTAATTATTCTAGAATGTGTCTTTCATAATGTACCTGCACCTATGGTGAAAATATCAGACCACTCTATGATTTTGATGGATGGATGGATCTATGGATGAATGGATGGAAGGATAGACGGACGGACAGACAGACAGACAGACAGACAGACAGACAGACAGACAGACAGACAGACAGACAGACAGACAGACAGACAGACAGACAGACAGACAGACAGACAGATAGATAGATAGATAGATAGATAGATAGATAGATAGATAGATAGATAGATAGATAGATATGGATGGAAGGAAGGAAGGGATGAATGGATGGATAGATAGATATTGAATATGGAAAGAAGAAATTATATGGTATATGGAAGGAAGGATGGATGGATAGATATGAAATATGGAAGGAAAGAAGGATATGGTATATGGAAGTAAGGATGGATGGATGGATGGATGGATGAATAGATAGATAGATTGATAGATAGATAGATAGATAGATAGATAGATAGATAGATAGATAGATAGATAGATAGATAGATAGATAGATAGATAGATAGATAGATAGATAGATTAGATAGATAGATAGATAGATAGATAGATAGATAGATAGATAGATAGATAGATAGATAGATAGATAGATTAGATAGATAGATAGATAGATAGATAGATAGATAGATAGATAGATAGATAGATAGATAGATAGATAGATAGATAGATAGATAGATAGATAGATAGACAAACCGGAATGGATAGATAGACAGACTGAATAGAATAAACTCTGAAAAAGAATAACTGAAAAAGAATAAATACAACTAAAATATTAAAGTCGGACATTTAGGTACAAATCGGTTCAAGAATAAAATAAAAAAATGAAAGTTCCGCCACAGCAAGAGCATTTTAAAAGCGTCCAGTGCTGCAGTAAATTCTTGTGGTCTATATTGTTCACTCCGTGGCTTTCTAACTCCTCCAGGTGACCAGCTCAACAACTTCGGAGATTTCACAGGTTCCTCCCAAAGTGACTCGGAATCTGGAAAGTTGGCAAGCTCCGTCCGTTACGTGCCGCAGCGAACGAAAGCCAAAAGTGCTGATCTCTCCATCCTAAATCAACCTAGAGTTCCTCCTCAGCACTTCAGTCCAAAATCCAGGCCAAGCCCGTCCTAACCAAACACGATTCCCTCAGACAAGCTCTGATTGGCTGGCCATCACCCCAGGGACTCCAGCCACGTTAGGACGGATCTCAAAAGCGGGCGAGTGGACGAGCGCAGCACAATTTATACTCAAAGGTGGCGTGAAGTTCCCAGGGTCTTCTGCACATGGCCCGAGGTCAGGATGTAATGACAGTCCTACGCTTCAGGTGACTGTGCCTGTGGCCCTGTGGACATCTCCGCTTGACCTTGGGAGCCCATGGGAGATAAATGGGCCGCGCTTGAAAGACACAACACGGGAAGTCGCCCTTGCTATTTGTATGTGCTTAGCGCAGCAAAGCCCAGGAATAATAACAACTTGGCAAAAGTGCAACTCTGGAATTGATGCGGCGAAACTATTAGCACTCTGAGCGGTTAGAAAAACACAGCGCAGATGTGTAATGCACTCCAACGCTCTCCGAGGGGGGAATTTGCTTCATTTAGCCTTTAAATTAAATAAAGAACAGCATGGCGGCGCGAGAAGGATTACGGTATCACATGAGGCTTCGGCAGCAACAATTCGCCCAAAATACTTCGTCATCGGCGTCCTGACAGGTTGGAATTGAGAAATCAAACATTACAAAGAAGTCCTGAGCCAAAGCAAAGAGCAGAAGGACGTATGGAGACATCGGTCTTAATCGCATTAGATTTGTAGATGGCCATTGGAATACATTATTAAATAAATTAATACATACAGTTGATTTCATGCATTTAATGTAACTACGCATAAACACTTGCTATATTTTTTAAGTCAGCAAGCTTAGATGTAGATTCACGAAAGAAATGGGGACTATAGATTAAGAGGCAAGTCAAACTTAAGTAAAGAGTAAAATTGTGGAATACTTTCAAGGGAAGAGGTAAAGCAATGTACTAACCTAAAACTATCAAACTATTCAAATATAAATATAAAAAGGACATTCATTTGAATCACATTAAAATTGTGGAATAATTAAAAAAAAATTATGCCATATTTCATATGTTTATTTTATGTTTATTTTAAGGTCCAAGTTAGTTTATGATTATGAGGTTTGCTCCACTTAACCTTTAAATCAAATAAAGAACAGCATTGTGGTGCGAGAAGGATTACGGTAAACTGTAAAAAAATACATTCTTGACAAGCCAAAAAATCTTGAATTAAGACAATAAATCTTATTATTTTTTCTTACAAAATAAATTAACTATGTGAGGATTAAGAATGAGAGATGTCTTTGCTTATTTCAAGAAAATAGGACTATCTTGCGTAAAAATTGCTAATTTTAAAGATGTTTTCACTAAATTGAGACATTTTTTAAAGTAGACTTTATGTTTTAACACAGAACTTCCTAAAACAAGAAACGACAAGTGAAATCTTATTTTAAGAGCACCATGTTTCTCAATTTAAGAAACTAGCTACTTTTTTATTTTAAAGCCAATGAGAACAAGAACTGAAACCCAAAAACAAATCTAACGCATAGCAAGATCTTTTGTCTCGTTTTAAGCCGTCTCACCAAGTAAAATTTTCTCATCCCATTGGCAGATAATTTTACTTGACTTAATTTTTGTTTTACTCATTTTGTTTTTACCACATGGATTTTTTGCAGTGTATCACCTGAGACTTCGGCAGCAAAAAATATCCAAAATATTTCTTCATGGGCGTCCTGACAGGTTGGAATTGAGAATTCAAACACTACAAAGAAGTCCTGAGCCAAAGCAAAGAGCAGAATGACGTATGGAGACATCGGTCTTCGCTCTTAATCGCATTCGATTTGCAGACGGTTGTTGTGTTGAAAGTTTGTCCAACGTTGCTGACATTACCCGTGTTGGCACAAACTCACACCCTAAAATAGCACAACACTGTCTATGATACAACACACACATGCAAACAGCACCGAGTGAACGCGCATTTTCATGCATAATGTCATTTATATAAATGGCAGCCTGATAAATGGGTGCATTAGTGGAGTTGGACACGTAAAATAGGTTTATTCAGCGACGGCAGAAATGCAAACCGATGTCCTTAGGTGACGGAACAAGGGTTATGATGGAAAAAATATATAAATAAATTACACGCTGTAACGAAATTACCCCAGTGCTGCGCGTCCTCATGTTTCGATTTTACATGGCTGACGATTCTTCATCTCGCTGAGTTTGGACCGAAAATGTCCAACGACAAAAACAACAAATCATCTGTCCAGCAAACACTAAGAGTGCTGCACCAATTTTGCTAACAATAAAATATTTTTTATGTTTGATTTAGATTTTATGTTTTTTAATTTAACTGCCGAATCACAAAATGGTTGAATCACATTTAATACTGCAATATGTATTTTGATTGACATGTAGTTACATTTGACTTACAATATGATGATTGTTAGTCTATTTAGTGCATTAAATGTAAAACTACGCATAAGCATTTGTTAAATTTGTTAAATAAAGTCAGCAAGCTTAAATGTAGATATCATACGTAACTGCCTTGTGACTTTTTGCATTGTGGTTTCAATGAAATACAACAAAAATACACCTGCGTCTTTTTTTATTTGTGGTCCTGTACGTGTGTGTTTTTATAGGGGCAAGAAAGTGTGAAAAGTGTCAAAGTGTTTTCTGACCTGCCAAAATAAAACACTGTGAAGCACAAAATTACTTGTGAAATAACAACAGAAGTGTTACTCTTCGATTCTGCCAGCTTCATGGTGTTGGTTTTAGTTTGTTCAAGAATTTTATGAGCTGATGCATCCACTATGATACAAATTACGACATGATGTATCCAATATCAAACAAATTACGACCTGATGAATCAAATATGTTACAAATTATAACCTGATGTATCAAACATGTTACAGCTATTTGATAGTGTACCTATCTCATATTTGATGTATCTGATGAAACCAATATGATACAAGGTATAACCCGATGCATAAATTAAGATTTTTGACAATTTAACAATTTAATGACAATTTAAAACTAAACAAAATGTATATTTTTGTTTTAGCTCTTTTGCCTGTTCAGATTGACCAATACATTCTCCAGTTTCAAAGAATCCGACTTTTCTGTCAATTATGTAATAGTTTTTGGCTTTACACTTTAGTTTTTGGTAATTTGTCAATTATAATGCAATACAATTTGACATCCTGAATGTGAAATCTGAAACGTTTCAATAAAATGTGATCAATGTATAAAACAGCAAACGAGATAACTACAACTCCCACAAGCCTTTGCGACAAGACCATGTCACATGACCCAAAAGTTTAGGGTTCAGCACAAAGAATTGTACTATCTCATTGCTCTTTTTTTGTTTTTTTTTTTTTTGTTTTTTGGATCTGTCTGCTGCCTTTTAACCAATTGTCTGCGTTAACCTTTGTTTTTTTGTCTCACCTCTTATGCTTATTAATGCCTTTTTGCCGTCTATATGCATCCGGCACTGACTCCGCTGTTCCCATTCATTACAAATAATAGCAGAAAATGACATTTCTGTCTGCACTACATGTACCGGCTCTGCAGATTAACCCGCGCATTACTGTATTGTGACGGCTTCACTTTCAACCATCCGGTACAAATCTGGATTTTTATGGAGTCACGGCAACCTGAGATTTAGACTTCCTGACCTTCTCCCATTTAGCAAATCTTACCAGGATAAATGTCATCTTACGAGACGTTAAGGGCGGTTTCTGTGGCGTGGTTGAGCTCTTACAGCTGAAATATCTGCTTTTTGTGCAGTTAAATATGAAACGATATTTGTTCAAACGCCGACTTTGCACCCGTGCTTATGATTAATGCCACGCGTAAAGACGTAAACTGAAAAGACAAAAACGCACAAGTCAGAAATCTCGAACAGCGCTGACAGTTGATTGGCAGATGACGTGTGTCTAAGTAAATGATGCAGTGACTCTTAAACAGCCCCAGTCCATAAGAACTTTACTTAATTTCAATAACACCATTTTAATTAGTGAATTTTGGAAAACTTTCATTAAACAAATTAAACTAAATAAACCTATTTTAAACGTAATAAAATGACGTTAATTTAATTACTTAAATTACAATCACTGTAGTTACATTAATTAATACACATACGCTATACTGTAACATTGTACCTAAAATACATAATATAACACTTAGCTATAATACTTAAAATACAATTAGATACAAAAGTCAAAATACTTTGTTACAGTTTTTGCATGTAATTTAATTAAAATATATATCGGTCAACAGTATTTCTATTTACAACAGTTCTATTTCACTCACCTACATTTTCATCCTTTTTTTTTTCACTTGTCTGTACAACAATTCCAATGAAAAAATAACTTCTTGCTCTCCTATCCGAAATGTACATTCCACTATTTTATGGTATTTAATTATTTAGACTCAGCTAGAATTACCTAATACTTTTAAAACACTTTGCTTGTGTTTAATTCATACGAAAAAATGACAAAACGAAAGAATGACACACCAACACCCAATTCACACCAATCTTCAACAATTTTCGCTAAATATTGTCCAGTATTGAAGCGGCGGAGCTGAAAGCAGTCGTGTCTACTCGGTTCCCGGCGAAGCTAATTTTTCGGAAGCTAATTTCGCTAGGCGCTACCGTTAGCATGAACAAGCAGAGGACACGAGTTTGAGGGGCAAACGGAATGTTCCAGAATGTGCTCACCCGGGACAGGCCCCGACTTTACAAATAGCTCAAAAGCAGCTGCTGTCCGGTTCCGTGTGGGCTCCATACATCTTCTTGATGTGACGTGGCAAAGGCTAAGCGCGCGGTGAAAGGTCTTACCTGAGGGGAAGTGCTCATTGAGGGCCCAGTTGTCCACCTGAAGTGTGGCATTGCCCCCGTTTCGGGTGAAGCGCACAACATGGTACTTGCCATCGTTTACCGCAGTGCTGCTCTCTTGAACGTTGATGTCCATTGACCCGATGTTGAACGTCACCCCGATTTTGCCTTGCTCCTGTAAGAATCACAACAGCACATGCTAAACGTTAGCAATAGTGCGTGTTTAGGCAGCGAGGTTGGTGTAAAGAGCTGAGTACACTTTGGGAATTTTTGTAATTGTTGTAAATATGTTTTACTTGTTGTGTAGTATTTAGGCTACTTTGCACTTGTAGTGAGTAGTGATCAAAAATATAAGCAACTTTTAAATGCAGGCAGTTCCAATAAATTCATGCAACCAATAAAGTCCAAGTACTACGCTCAGTGTTTCAATGTCTACATTTCTTTCAGTTTCTTTACACGTTCATCAAACTTTTTTTTGTCTTAGAATCAATTTTATTATACAAATGTATACATACTGTATATTTACAAAATTTACAAAAATTCCCAAAGTGTTCCTTTGTAACTTACTGACAGTAATTTCGCCATTCTCAAGAAGGCTTGAGTAAAAGTTGTGAAGATTCCAATTTTCAAAGAACTTAAATTGAAACTGAAACTGGGCACGAAAATCGCCCTTTAGGCTTTGTTTCCCAAAATAAAAGTGAAATGAAACAAATCAATGTTTCAAAATGGCAGATCAAAATAGATGAAACGGAACAAATTGGCAGTCTAAGTTAAACTCAAATGTACAAAAAGCGTTCACGTGATTTAGCTCGTCCACATCCAGTACCTTCAGCATCCTGCAGATGGCGATATCGTCCACCAAAGAAATCTTTCTAACCGTGGTAGAAAAACACGCCGACTTGTCGCAATGTAGCGAGTAACGGTAAATGTACATTCAAATATAGTGGAGTAAAGAAAGTTGCTTTTTTATACTCAGTACAAGTACAAAGAAGCCAAAATACTTAAGTAGCAAACTCAATTTACTCAAGTACTTTGTCTGTATATCTCTTATGTCTGTCTTTGCATCCATCCGTCTCTTTGTAAATGGTGTCTCTCTTCTCTCTTCTCTCTCTCTCTCTCTTTCTCTCTCATCCATATATCAACCAACCCACCACTGCATATTACCCGACTGTCTCCAACTCTCTCTCTCTGGATATCTGTCTAAATGTCTCTGAATCTGCTTCTTTTTATTTCCAAATTTGTTTCTGTCTCATCCATCATCCATCCTCCATTGTTACATTTATTTTTTAAAAACTAAAAAGTGCATAAAAGTATATTATTATTATTATTTTTAGACGTAGTGTAGTCACTAAAACAAGAGGATGCAAGAGTGAAATCTCTCGTCTGTTCACACGACCGTAGATGTTGTTCGGACACGAGCAGATTCATCATAACAGAAATGACCTTGTGGGTCTGTCACTCGCCGCTTTACTTTTGTTCTAGGAGGATCCTGAATAATCTATTAGCATTAGTGACCTCTGATAAACTTGTCGGCTTGATGAAAGAGATTCATCAGTCATTAACACCTCCATCTTTGGAGGTGAAGAATCAGGCTCATCGATTTACATAATGCTGCAAAAGTGGAGTAAATCAATAGCATTAGCTAAAACAGAGAAAGAGATAAGAATGATTAATGAAACAGGAAGGTGCAGTGTTTGCCCTCATGGATCCTAGAAGCAGGAGTTGCGAAGATTCCCGCTACGAATTAATTAGCAAAGCCAGGAGTGGTTGAGCAGGAACGAGCGAGGACATTTTTCATCCATTATCAGCAGAACCAGCACGGTCTTCGAGCAGAAATGAACGTGTGGACCACCATTTGAGCGCAGAATACGTACAGTATTAAATCTAAAAATCACATTATCAGTTTGATTTGCAATCGCTTTTTTCCCAACATTCCAAGGGTTTGTGTGATAACTGAGAGGCCATGATGGTATCCACAGATTTTGTCTTCACACTTGAGCACCAGACCACCAGAACAACCAAACTAAACCAGACGGCTTTGAATTAACCCTTTAATTCACTTGCTAACTGAGCTTCATCGTCGAATAATCAACGGCCAATTGTTTTAATATTACAGAAGTAATTTCAGGACTGGTGCCAAATTTGTTACTTATAGTTTAGTTCGTTTTGTAAACTTGAAGAAGCAAGAATTGAAACAAAAAAGCAACAGATACGCAGTTGTAACTAATTTATAACAGAAACAAAGTTTTACGAATTTATCGGAAACCAGCAGAGGTGTAAACCAGCCCTGAAAAACATACTTGAGTAAAAGTACGGATACCTTCTTGTAAAAGTTACTCCATTACAAGTCACCAATTTCAAGAAAACTATTTAGCAAAAAAAAACTGCATATATCACTTTGTTCGCCCAAGAAATTAACCGCGATAAAAAAGATTCTGACTTGTTGGCACAATCACAATGTAACGAGTAACAGTAAGTGTCCATTTAAATGTAATAAAGTAAAGAGTGCAGATAATCAGAAATGTAGTCAAGTAGAGAGTAAAAGTTGCTTAGATTTATGCCACTCAGTACAAGTACAAAGTAGCCAAAATACTTAAGT
Source organism: Paedocypris sp. Pulau Singkep (assembly GCA_017309775.1). NCBI lineage: Eukaryota > Metazoa > Chordata > Actinopteri > Cypriniformes > Paedocypris > Paedocypris sp. Pulau Singkep. The sequence continues at coordinate 4,754,152 of MU204318.1, read as the reverse complement.
AAAGTAATAAAGTCAATTTACTCAAGTACTTTGCACCAATGGAAACCAGGCTAATTGAAACGCTCAGGATTTGACCGCATATCTAATTCTTCAAAACATGAATGGACTTTCAGCAAGGAATGCAGTTGGTCATTTTGCAAACACAATTTTTGAGACCACCAGCTTGAGCCTGGCCCGGGACTTTATTTTGTGAAGTTCAGTCTGATTGGTTTGTATGGTAATATCCAAAATTCATAAAACTATTCCTATACTATAACTAATACTATTTCTCAAAATATCTATGAAACTATCCCAAAAATATTGACCTTGAGTGCAGCCATGAAATTGCATTATACACATACTGTATAGAATCTGGTTATAAATGTCCTGATTTAACCGTCAGATTCACAGAGACAGATTAACACACAATGTAAGAGTAGATTTGCTGTGTGATATTAGTATTAGTCTCCAAATCTCCCTCCAAAGAAGAAACACCCAAGCCTGTTGCTATTTGCTCATCTTTGAGGGATTTCGGGGCTTAGGGCAATGGCTTTATTTGTATTCATTTATTTATTTGTGCCTTTAAAGCGAGATCTCTCCACTCCTCTTTCTCCTGACGCGTTCCTTGTGTAATTTGTCCCGTGTAATGCGCTTGCTTTACGTCTCTCCAGAGCCCCTGGGTTGTACGGAGACATTATGGTTATGCTAAACCCAATCTGCTGTTGTTCTTATCTCTTTCAGCACGGAGAATGACGACAGATGATAAATTGTATCAAGGGAGATGTTTATCACCACGCAGTGTGTTTATCACGGCCGGATCTCTGCGAGCAGAATCTGGGCCAGTCTCAAGTTCATTTGTAAGACTTTCGCAAAGACCAAAACGCAGTTCATCCCTCAACGCGTGGACTCTGTTATCTGAGATCTTCATTGGCCTGTTTCATTATTAACAAAGATCTTGTTTTTTTTTTTAGTAGATGACATCCAGAAGTTAAAATTCATCACGTACGTAAATGCACAAATGTAAATAATCCAGTGACCGGTTGTAATATTTGTGTTGAATATTGTTATGATTGATAACACAAGCTACTGATGAAATTATTGATACCCTTTTTTTAAGATACGTAATGTCTTTTTTTCTTTATTTTTTATGTCTGCTTTTGTTCATATAAAAATGGACATTTTTAACTAAAATATGTGTAAACAACAAAAACTATTTGTTATTACCTCCGCTATTATTGCATCTTATTAGATTTGTTATCATAAAATTGTTATTATTTTTATTTCTAAGGTTGCATTTCTACAATAACAGTGGACCGTACTAATAATAGTAATAGTATTAACAATAGTAACAACAACAATAATAATATCAACAACCGTAATTAATAATTCGTACATAATTATAAATAATAATAATATAAAAAAATTACAATGTGGCAATGTGGCAATAGTCTTTTTAACCCCTGGATAAGAACAATTCCATATTATAATGAGCAAAAATAACAATGTGTCATTTTTATTTACAATAGTTGATATTACTATTCACCAGTTTACGTTATTTCTAATGCTTCTCATCACAAGCTCCGATCCCTCCACACATCTGCACACCTCTGCATTTCCAGGATTGATAGTCAAAAGCTTGTCAGTACGTGGTGAGATGATTATGAAGTGTTTGTGTTCAGTGATACTTCAAGTCCCACGAGAAAGTTATTAGAGGAGGGAAGATGTACGATCGCCCAGCCTTTCGTCCCGCACCAAAAGCAACAGAAAACACCATCGGCCCGCCGTGAAATATTGATGAGATGAAAATGAGTCAAAACACATAAAAAAAACACCTTCATAAATCGCTTTCCAGAGCGACGCACAAAGACGCGCAAAGTGAAATATCGCCGAATCCGCCGCTTTATTAAAGGTAGCATCGCATATACTGTAGAACATTTTTCAAGCAGTACTTCATCCAATTATTCATTTGTCTTTTGATTTAATTTACAATTGTTTGTTTTATTTCTCAAAAAATTTTTTTTTAGTTCAAAATATCGTTCAATCAAAATATTTTTCATGAGATGGTCAAAAAAAAAACCTGCTCTTCATCATTCAATTGTGAGGTGACAACTACTACTTCAACTACTACAAAAGCTTTGTAATTGTATTTGCAAATTAGATTAATGATGATTGTCAGCAATTAATGTTTGAACTTTGTGTGGTAGTGAAAATCTACATTGACGAATTGACTTTTACATAGTTCGAGTCTCGAGATTAAAATGTTATATTATATATAATGGAACTGCCAAGGCCACGTACGGTTTGCCGATACTTTTGTTCAGAGACTTCAGCAGTTTAAAACATTTAAATGGATTTATTATTATCTGCTGGATTGGATAAAGTTAATTATAATACATTTCATAAATAAAGAATGAGAACTGGTCTTATTTGAAACTTTGAAGTGAATAGATTCTTAAACGAGAAATTGTTTTGAATAAACCAATATATTTTTGTTTCACTCAAAAACAGAACTTAATTTTTTGTATTTGGATCGACTAGAAAATTTTACTTCAAGTTATACTAAATAGTTTTTATAGACATTAAAAAATCATGTTTTGGGCAAGTTAATATTTTTTAGTTGGTCCAAGTAATAAAATATAGATGTGAATCATTAGCCTAATTTTTTTTAAATTGGTTGAATGAAAAATATTTTACAGTGTACTGTTGGCTTACGGTACTGCAACGGCTTTCTATCTGAAATAAAAGGGTAAAAGGTCGAAATCGCTCTTGGTTTTGAGCAAGTGATACATGAAAGGAAATAGTCTGTCATGTACACGCATATTGAGCGTGGTGTCAGCAGTGCGTAGAGGAAGAGTGCAAATACAGCAAAATACCGTCTGTTTGATTTCCTGCTGCGGGTCAATGACAAATAAGGGCATTTTTTTTCCCAGTCTTCAACAATAAAAACATATGCGAATCCGGTAATACGCAGGAACGGTTGAACCAAGCCACGTAATCCTTTCACCGGTAATATGAAAGTACACGTGTACTTGATTATTCACAAACCGCGGCTTGACGCTTCCGCGACTGATTCCAAACAGCCCATTAAAGCGCGTGTTTTTCTGCAGGCCGGGCGCTAGTGATTGGCACATCCAATTACGCGCCAACGTGACGAGCGGAAATGCTGATTGCGCGATAATTTGCAACAATAGCCAATTAATGACGACAAATTAAAAAATAAAGCAAAAAAACAACAAAAACAAACGAGCGAAGATAAAATGAATCAGTCTGACACTTTGCTGAAGAAAACTTTGTGACGAAAATTGTAATTTGGGTGCCTCGGAAGGGAAATTATAATTAGTCGGGTTCAATCTAGTTTTAGATAAATAATTAAAAAAAAAGGCATTCGTTTAATTGAGGAAAATAGGTGTTATGGTATTAGAAAAAAGCAACTCATCAAACGCGCTCTGGCTTTTTTCAAATGCCGTATTTTCAATATCAAAAAAACAACGCAGCCTTCGTTTGTATTCCGCGACACTCTCGCATTTCCAGACGCTGTTCGGCGAGCTGCAATTCGTACAGTCATCAATCGCGCCGTTCTTGCTCTCCGCTGATGTCGGAGAAAGTAAAGAGCTTCCACTGTATCACCTAGACAAATTGATAAGTGGTTAAAAGATGAACCTCTTCTCTGGCCGTCTGTGGAGAGCTGATAAGGAGAGATGCTTCTCAATTGGTAGTAAAGAGAAAATGGAAGCGACAATTTTTAGCAGCTGATTGTTTCGTCAATACGTAACCGTGTGACATCAGTGCCGCTGCGAAATTCATTAGCTTCAGTTTTTTATGAATCAAAAACTTGATTTGATAGAAACAAAAGTAGATAGTGGCTACAAAATACGTACTAAAATGGTAATAAATAATTTACTTTAAGTTTTACAAATTTCACGTAAAAATGGCAACGTTACAAACTACAACTAACACATCGGTTTTTCTTTATAGTGGATTTTCGTTTTGCGCAATTGAAAAAAATGAACCTTTTCTCTGATTCTCCGTCAACTTCACTTTGTCTTCTATCACAGTTGTGATTAACCTTATAACTAGTGATGCGCTGATATCAGTATTGGGTATCGACCTCAATAACACATTTTCTCGCAAAGTACTCGTGCTCGTTAAAAGTGCACCGATAGCGGAAGCCGATATCGATACTGAGAATCTAATCGAGAAGAATTTAATCAAGCACCTAAAATCCCAATAAGACAACAAGTACAAAGAGTTTGCTTCTAAACCAACACAACTCACGCCACAGCACTCTTACAAGAGGAGAGAAACATGTTCGTTTATTCAGGTATGGTGCACTAAATAGCAAAAGATTTAACAATTGTCCTGAAAAAAAAATGTCCTTGTGCTGCCCAAAACAGCAGAACTTAAAAAAAAAAACTGGTAATAAAATTTAAGTTGCACTATCACTATTTACATTTTCTAGAATTATTTATTCTGCAATGTGTCGCATACAACATTTTTTTCATTTTAAATAAATGTTGTACATTCCAAACAAGCTCATTGTTTTTTTTTTCTATTATACGACTAAAGCCCGTTACCTGTAAATTTGAATCATGTTTATATTAAGTACTCGGTATCGGTAAGTACTGATGTGCAAGTACTCGAACTCGTTTTGCAAAAAAGTTGTATTGGTGCATCTCTACACACAGTACAACATTACAGACCAGTTTGAGTCCCAGTTTGGGCCTTGGAGAGTTTTGTGTATAGTTGTGTGTATAGTTGCGTGGGTTTCCTTTGGGTCTCCGGTTTTCACCGACAGTCCAAAATCATGATAATTATAGTCTTTAAAATATTCAAAGA
>MU204318.1:4694337-4744337 GCA_017309775.1 Paedocypris sp. Pulau Singkep | reverse complement strand
TTAGCACGTCGTGGAAAGTTCCGAGGAATGACGCGAGTGTAAATGTACGTTTCTGTACCAAGCCGACACGTTCGTCCCGTGTAGATTGACATTTATCTAACGCTTGGTGTTGAACTTTCGATCTTCGGTTGCTAAACAAATGAGTCAGGACGCGATCGCTCGGCGAGTTTGCAAACTTTAACACACATGCATGGCTAATGAAGTTATTTCCGACTTTCAGTTCTCCGTTGGTATTCATTAGGGATCGGATCTCCCCGAATTATGAATGCAGTGATTTGTTTAGCGACAGAAGCAGGACTGCGGACAACACAAGAGCGATTTGCTGGGTTTTTAAGTCTGGACGACGCAACATGTAGGCCAGCAAAAATACTCACCAGATCCACCCATCCTAGAAAACACTGGTTCCATGATGGATACGGATATACTGGGAGGAGTCATTTATGGTCCAGTGGTAGGGGAACTGACAGGTGCCGGATCAAATTCTGGTGTGTAATGTCACGGCTTAAGGGTGCCCACTACTCCGGGTTTGTTTACTTCTTGTGCACAAAAATAAACAAACTCGTATTAACAAACTACTTTTTTTTTCGTTCTTTCTTTCAATCTTTTTTTTTATTTCAATCATTTTCTTTCTGTCTTTCTTTCTTTCTATTTTTCTTGTTTCTATCATTTTTCTTTATTCTTCCTTTCAATCTTTCTCTTTATTCTTCCTTTCAATCTTTCAATCTTTCTTTCTTTCTTTCTTTCTTTCTTACACCTCAATTTTAATTGCTGTGTCTCACTTTTGTTTCACCATTTAAAAACTATTTAAGATGATCTCTACAGGGGTTAGACATTTTTTAAGTGACTTTGTCGTCTTGTTTTAGTCTATTTGGTCAGTTTGATTTTACATATTGTCTTAAGCAAGTCTTTTTTTGTGTATTTGTTAAATAAAAGCTTCTTATTATTCTCATTATCATTATAATTTCAATGTCAAGTTTGTTGCAGTGTTTACTTTGCTGCATTGTTTGTTGCTTTCATTAGACACAGGTGATGGTCAATCAGTTACACCTGTGGCCGATTAGTGGGAGGAGCATTTAAAGAGGCGTTTCTTAACTTTTCATTGTCAGATGACTTTCATGATGTGTGTGCTGTGAACGATTGGCTCTTCAATTCCTTCAATTCTTCAATTCAATTACTTTATTCTTTAATTATTTTTATTAATTTATACTTTAATTTATTTATTTACTTAGACTGCTCTTTCTATTTTTACCTCATGTGCAGTCTTTATTACTACTTATACTTTTGGTTTTACTTCTGTATGCATATTATTGCTAACACATTGTTCAATATCTGGAAAAACAAGTTTGTCTGTCTGTTCTGCTGTCTCTCTCTCTCTATCGATCCATTCATCTTCTCCTTCAAGCTTCAAGGTTCTTCCCAAGGTGGTTGACATCTTCTATCTAGATCTCCAAATTGGAATAAAAAGTCAAAGCTGGAGGTTTGGAAATGCAGTCACAGAATCAGGCTTCAACTCAAACCAAATCCTCCCAGTTGAGCTCGAAATAATTTATTCGCTCCCTATTAGCACATTTATGCGTGAAGGTAAAGCTAATCGAATTCCAAACAGTGGCTCGCCAACATGAAGCCGTTTAACTCTCCCGTGACCCGATGGAATCCAGCAAGGTGCTTCACAGCGAGTCTCCTGCGCCGCTTTCATCTCTCGTCTCTCTTGACTTTGACACAATAACGTTAAAAGACAGATTTGTAGGTTCTTCAGCTCCACCACCTCAGATCACACGCTTCGCTCATCCTTTGGTGCAGCTCCCTATGAATCGACGACACAATTCCTTGCTTATCAGCCATCAAGGCCCGCGGCGAGAAACACCACGACTTGGATGAAGCTGGATTGAGGCTGAAGGAACTCCAGGAAGTTTCTGGTTTGATATCAAAGCACTCAGGAGATGGAGTGACTAGTGTTTTAAACAGAACCTTTCCCCTTTTAGCCTAATTGTTGGTCCATTTGAGAGGATAATACGAGGTCAGTGGTTTTAACCTGACTGATGGCTGCTAGGGATTGCAGGGTTGTTCTTTAGACTGATGACTCCCACTGCGGACTCGGAGCAATTTAGTTTCCATAACACTTAACTATTTTTTTTTTTCTCTCTTCCCTCCCTCAAAGATCTTAAAATCACAGCAGGACTCGAATCAAATGCATTACCACAGGAACATAAAGGAAAGGAGCGGACGAAGTTCAGAAGCTTCTCAGCGTGCTGCAAACATGACTTTCTCCTCAGAGAAACACTCAGCTGCAGTTATCTCAATTTACCTCAGACTTTGACTCCATCAAATCCTTTTTGCTCAGCAAATTTTTATCATTTAATCACCGAGCGAAGCCGTACGGTACGGAGAACAATCAAAATTTACTCTTGAGCACCAGGAGAAAGGTTTCAGCCAGGCCTTTCTAAGAAAGAAGCCTTGGAAAAGGATAATAATGGAACCTTGCTGGCGTGAGTGCATGTCTTCCCACACTTTGATCCTCCAGTTGGCACCGTCATTTCAAAGTAAAAGCCTCAAAAACGTGTTGCGTTCTTCCTTTATAATAATAAGTATTAATAAGTAAAATAATAAGTATTTTACTCTGACGGAAAATAGGCAAAGGTTTTGTTTTCTAATACAGAAACAAAATTTAATTTAAAAATGGTAGAACAAAGTAGATCAATTGAACAGTCTCAGTCACTCAAATGTGTAACAATAAAAAAGTAGATATAAAATAAAATTCTGATTAGTAAATATATATGATATAATAAAATTAGTAAAACACATTCTCTTCTGAGTATTTGTGGTTAAGTTTGAGTAGCTCAAGTGATTACGATGGTTTCTATGCCTTAAAATGAAACAAAACGATGCATTGTACCTAGTAAACGACGTATAAACTCAATGAAAAGCACATCACAAATTCACAGCTAAATGTACTTTATGCAGAATGTATAATTTCAGTTAATCATCTGGTATATTCACGCCTCTAATTCACGAAAAGAATCCAGTACCTTTTACTCAAGTACTTTACACCCCTGGTGGTAAAAGACTACAACTGGACTTTTCTGCCTTGTGTGTGTGTGTGTGTGTGTGTGTGTGTGTGTGTGTGTGTGTGTGTGTGTGTGTGTGCTAGGAGACTCGTACGTTGGTTATTTTGCTCGGTGGATTTGGTTGAACCCACAAAGAGTCCCAGACGTAACGCTATAGAGAATATCTGAATCTACACGGAAGACGTGATGCCACCAACCTCAACAAGCGATGCTAAAACAGGCAAAAGCTCTTCTCGTCTCTGTATAGAGCAGCTGAATGAATCCCACTAAGAGCTTTTACGTTCACAGGACTGAAGTGGAAACATTGCTTTATGAGTTTGAACTAAAGAATACAGCTTCAATTGAAGACGTCTTGTGAGTGCTGTGATGCACACGCTCAGATCACGGAGAGAAATGAGAGTGAGAAAGATTTTATGAAAGTACGATTGAGTATAGAGGAGTTAAATATAAATAAGGCGTGCATCTTGACTGTAGTTATAATTAAACAGCTGTGGAAAGAAAAAGCCTGTGGATATAAAAATCTATCCCATAATAAGGATAAGCAGACGTTTTTATGCATGGACTTTTTTTTTTTTACCTAATATAGTTTTCTTCTGTCCTTGTAATTGTCGTGTGAATGAGAATATAATTGGATTTAAACGGGTGTTGATAGAAGTATTGAAGAAATAATAGATATTTTTTTTTATTTTGTTTGTATTTTGGGTGTCACAAGAAATTAGGTGTTTTTAATGTGTCTGCATTTATTGTATTTCTTCAGATTTTTTTTTGTTACTGATAAAATGTAGTTTTAGTACCCTAACCCTAACTATTATATTTACAATGGTTTTTGTTTTTTTTTTTAAACAAAAAACTGATTTTTATACTGCTCAGTTCTCTACAATTTCCCAATGAAAATACAATAAAAATACAATACAAATAAACGTATTGAATCTGATCTAATCGTATCTAATAAATGAACACAATGCAAATTAAAAAAAAAAAAAAAATTGTCTCCATTTTTGATCATTGCATATTGTTTTTTTTGCTCTGATTGAAATTAATCGCACACACAAACATACACATAGTAACAAATATGAAAACGTATCCGCATTATTGAAACACTATTGGGACAAGATAAGGACAAACTATATGAGCAGTCCATGTAATTGATCTGCTTTGTTTATAATTCAATTCAAAATAAAAGTCCTTTGCACTCCCATCCATCCCAAACCAGGCCTTCTCAAGGCTCCAGAAGCAGCGGGTCACTCCGAACGCACACGTCTACAGCCTGATTTCGACTCAGACCCTCGGCGGCTGAATTGCAGGGGAGATTTTCAGACAGACGGCAATTTTTTTCCCCGTCGAACATACAATTACCATCTCCGTGAGGAGAATGCAAAGCAACACAATGAAGTCCTTCTAGAAATAATTCTCCCGCTCTCACCCTCTCCAGCCTCTCCTGTAAATACAAGAGCGGGCATGGGAGGAAAACAAAACCAAAAAAAAAAAATCCAATAAATCTGGTTTGAAAGTGGAGGAGCAGCATCTTTCATCCCGGGCATGGAGGAGAGTTGATTCCGCATCCCCGCATCACGCTCCACAGCATGCGCAGAGAGGAAAGTGGGTCAGGCGGTGAAGGTCTGGAGCGAGTGGCAGGCCTGTCACAGATTAAAACATGTGGCCGGACAAAATAATGCAAATTTGTGCCCTGCGGCTGCCAGATTTCTTTAATACGAGATGAGGCTTTTGGCAGTGGAAAATGGACCAAAAGATGGTGGAGGAAGCTCGGCCAGCGCTGTCATTAGGCCTGACGTGGCTTTCAAGTGTCCACGCTTCGATCAATGTCAAGGTTAACGAGACGGCGAAATCAAAAATCCCGGGAAGTCATATAAGCACCCTCAAAATTTTTCAGGCACAAAATTAAAAAAAAAAAAATTGAAGAAAAAAAATTCATGTACCCCTCATATAAGCACCCACCCATATTTTTTAGGCACAAAATTAAAGTAAAAAATCAAAAGAAAAAAAAATATATAAGCACGCACCATATATTTCAGGCACAAACTATTAAAAAAAGGATGAGAAAAAAAATTCATGTACCTCTCATACAAGCACCCCTCGTATAATTTTAGGCCCAAAATAAAAATTTTAAATGATAAGAAAATACATGTACCCCTCATATAAGCACCCACCCAAATTTTTTAGGCACAAAATGAAAATAAAAAATCGAAAAAAAAAAAATTCATGTACCCCCTCATAAAAGCACCCCCCATATATTGCAGGCACAAAATAATAAAAGTAAAATAAGAAAAAATAATTAATTTACCCCTCAAATAAGCACCCCCATATAGTTTCAGGAACAAAATATAAAAAAAATAAGAAAGACAATTCATGTACCCCTCATAAAAGCGCCCCCAGATATTGTCCTGGTACAAAATTCAAATAAATTAATGAAAAGAACTATAAATAATGAAAGATTCGTTTGAGCGGTGTGGCGGTGAAACCCTCTCGTTGGAGTCAATTTCCATTTTTTTACAATTCTCCTAAACTGAATCCAAACGGGATCAATGCGCTCTGATCGGAATGACCTTCCAGGACATCGGGAATGTTTTTTTCTTTTCGTTTTCCTCTCCCCATCTGTGTTCACATTATGCTCCATTTCAAAGATGGCTCACATTCATCTGTTTTCAACTGCTGGCCAATTTAACGCAATTTCCAGATCAAAAATACCTTAGGGGGATTGCATTACACCGCTCGCATCCTCGTCTGGAGCCAACGTGGAGCCCACCAGCGCTATCACACGGAGAGAAAGATCCCACTGTACACGGCTTTCCTCCCGGTTACAGGAAACCAGTGAGACGAGAGCTCATTCATTCACTTTCACACTTGCTGATATTCCTCTGTTTCTTTTTATTATTTTATGTACAAATTATCTTTTCTCTTTGGCGCACAACACATCATGAGAATTTGGCTTCTCTATTTTAGCGTCTATCTTTTTTATCATTTTATGGCATTTCTACTTTGTGTTGATTTTATTGTGATAGTCTTTTCGTATTTAATGTTACTTGTTTACCATTATTTTTAGTGTTAAGCACTTTGGACAGTTCTTCTGTTGCTTTTAAAGTGCTTGGAAGATAAAGAGGACTGACTCGACTTTGACTCCATCTTCATTGATTATATTTCTACTGAAGATTATATCCATTGTAAAAGAGGATTAAACACAATCAATATTAATAAGGTCTTTTGATTATGAATTATAAATCACATTTTTGCGCTGCGTCTTCAATCATTGGCATGTTATCTGCTGTTGTGTTTTCTCATTTGTTTTTTATGATCATTCATAATTTACAGAAACATACAAAAATGAGAAGTAACATTCCTGTTGTTGTTGTTATTGTTCTATATAAATTATTACTGTATAGATATACTTTGTTTTTATTTGTTACAATTGTACATATAATCAAAGAGACATTTACTATACAATTATATACAAAAAACAACTAAATTGCACATCAAAAGCAACTTTGTGAACAGTTTTGTAATGTAAATGCTAATTTCAAAATTTTTCGTGTACAGTCAACACTATTCGACTTTTGAAGAGGAGGAACGCGGAGCTGGACACAGACAATGTCATTTCTGATAATAAGTGATTATTTATAGAGGTGAAGGTTTAGACTACGAGCCTGGAGTGTTTCGATTTTCAAACAACATTAGACGGTAATGCAAGACTCTGGAATATTGATTCATAACCAGGCGGTATGAGAGATTAAAGCTGGATTCTTTTGATGAGGGTGACCATGAAAACAGAAACGCACGGCCTACCACAACCTCGTTCTTGTCAAGTTCATTCAGGCAGCTGGGTTTTTATTTCATTTTATTTTTACCTCAATCACATTCTCCGCAGAGCAAAAAAGCTGCCAAAACAGCTGCGCGCATTAAACGGCGAGCGCACGCTGCTTAATGTGCCAGGTAAACGGAAAAACTTCACCAAAATGGCGGGAAGACGGAGCCGCACCTGCGTTTGGAAAATCGCCTTGTACGATTGTTTCCCGCGGATGAGCTTGGGAATTCTGCACAAACGATGCTTCGCGTAATTCCCGCCAATTTCATTCCTATCTATTTGCAGCGGATAAGCGCTATAAAATTTGGTGCACTATTAGGCGACAATGCTTTTTTTTCTTTGTCTTTGAGAGATATAGCGAAAAACAAAATGGAGGGCATTACTGTAGGACATTCCATGCAAACATTCCTGAGTGTTTTATTATTCCATCTGTTTATTCGCCGGCTGTTCCAGTGCACAAATGACCCGAGACAATGAATTCTCCAAAGGACTGTTAAAGCCGAGCGCGCATTCTCTCTTTCCTTCAGATAAACAGAACAACATCTCACAGACTGGATAAAGCCACACACTCTAGCCATAAACCCCATTAATTTATCTTACTTGAGCACAACGAGAACTTAGAAGCTAATTATTCAACATGTATCTGCTGAATATTATTAATCGAAGCTTTTTGTCAGACTCTGACTCTGTTAGCATGGGGAAAGTGAGGGGAGTTTGTCAATATGGCCACTAGGGACTATATCGGAATTTTGCTTTGTCTTTACCCGTCACAGGGTGTAAAGAGTGCCTGAAAACAATACTGGAGTAAATTTACGCATACCTTACTGTAAAAATGACTCCACTGCAAGTTGCCAATTCCAACAATATTTGAGAATAAGTCGTGAGTATGCTACTTTTTAATGAACTTAAGCATTTTCCCTCGAGAATAGAGGCTCAAAAACTCCAAGAAATGTGACAAAATTGATTTCTCATAGATAGATAGAAGGACATCTTAGATAATCTTAATCGAAGACAATCTCGATTTAAGATAATAAAAAAGATAATTATTGTCTTAGATGTATTAGAATGAGATTAAGATTGTGAAATCTTTATAGCATAAAAATGAAGTTTAACACAATTACATTTGTGTTAAACAACTCAAATTTGAAAAAAGTGCAAGTGCTAATTCAATTCAGGTTCATGTGATTTAGCTAATAAACAGCAATTTCAGCATCCTGCAGATGGCGATATCACCTCATCCGCCTAAGAAATCAACCATGGTAAAATGCTGACTTGTCGTGAACAATCACAATGTAACAAGTTACGGTAAGTGTCCTTTCAAAAGTAGTGGAGTAAAGAGTACAGATACTCAATCACAAATGTAGCCAAGTAGAGAGTAAAAGTTGCTTATATTTGTGATACTCGGAACAAGTACAAATTACACAGTTACACACCAAACCCGGAGCAGTGGGCAGCATTAAGCTGTGACACCTAGAAGGTTCGCTCAAGGACACTCAGTTGTGATTTATTTTATTTTTTTTTCTTGGTTTGATAACCAGAGAACTCTAGGAAAAGGATCTGCTGAGCGCGAAATAAGTCCCTCAAGGACTGACAATGGAACATCCTGACGCTTTAAAATATTCAGTAATTATGTGAAGACACCAACGGATTTCTGGTGACACGGCTCCAGTTGTAGAGTCGGAGAGAAGCATGTTCGTCTCTCTTCAGTCTGGAAACCATGAGCTGGGAGCAGTAAATGGAAGAAGCTGGGTAATTGTGCTCACTTTCCTCGCTGGGAATGGCTCGGCACTTTGAGTCTGAATGGAAGTGGAGTGGGACGCTGTTGGCAGGGGCCATTCAACACGGGGAGGTTTGTTGGATTGGAAATCAACAGGCGATGTGTAGTTATGCCGCTCACTGATTAAAAGAGATCAACACCATTGATTTTCTGTACACTTAAATCATTCGCCCTTATAGGATTTCAGTCAACAGCTTTGGTGGGAAAGACTGCTGGGTGTCGGAGCCATTTATCCCTTTCCCTCTTCTGTCGATACGTGGAGCGTTCCCAGCCACGTAATTCAGTTAAAATGACTAGCTCATCACTGGACCATATCATTCCTAAGCCCGGTCTATTTGGCTAAAGTGCTACTTTCGTAATCGAAAAAGCTGACGTTGTTTAAAAAAAAAGGGGGTGTTTTGCATCGGTGTAATAGACCTTTAACGCAAATTGAAACGTTCAGTCCATTCTCGTAGCCGTAATACAACGCCAGGGTAACGGCAATTTGTTGATACGCTTAGTTTTTAACGCTAATTATAGACTTACGTCCCGCTGTGCAGCTGGTGGAGGGAAAGCCATTTGCTGCTAATGAGTAGGAATCTTACTCCGAATACATCACGCCGTCGTCGGAAGAGAAGCGCGTTGGAAATGCGTTTAACTCGGGCTGTTTGAAACTTTCTTCAATAAGTGATTAACTTTTCCGGAGCAGGAGAACCGAGCACTTCCAAATGAATGTGTGATGAGCATTATAATCAACGGGAACAGCGGGGACGTCGTCTCTCCTCGCCGCCTCCACTCTCTCCAATTGAAGATGACTAAATTAAAGACATTTAGCAGATGCTCTTATCTACAACAGCTCACAAAAGTGCAGCGCTTCCCCTACTGGGAGAGCGACGTGGTCAACAGATGGCGAGCGAGCTGGTCCGAATCTGGTAGAAGTGGAAAAACGGTAAAACAAATGGCAGCCCTTATTTCTTCTGCTGTTATAATACTGCGGGTGTTGCTGGATTAGATGTGTTTGTTAATATGATTTTGGTTTAAAAAATAGCTGGTTAGGGTTAGGTTAGTAAAGATTTATGAATTATTCGCTTTACTGCAGATACACCAGTGAATGTGGCTTTGAAGGAAGTAAATATTGTTTGATTTATTCAAATGCAGAAATGGTTACACGTACATGTACGGTATTTATTCTACTATAAGCCACATCAAAAATAATTACAAATAAGCTTTGATCATTAACTGTGCAAATTATGTTCTGTGAAAAAATTGTGCCTGATATATGAAAACTGAATAGAAAATTATGTTTATTAATGACGCGCCTTCTAGTACAAACAATACAGTGATTGTAATTGCAACCATACTCTGAAAACTATGAAAAAACAAATGTGCCTAGTTTAAAATAATGGAATTGTTAAATACATGACAAAATGTGAAATATTTGCTTGAGTTTTAAACAAGACTGTGTGTTGGATTTCGGGCAAAGGCTAGAAAAATAGCTTTAATGTGTTTGAAAAGTCTGAAATAAACGGTAGAACGACATCATAAAAAATAGAAAACCCATAATGTTCCTGCATTGAAAAAAACGAGATAAAAGCGAAATCTTCACGATCTTCCAAGTTCATGGATTAATAATTCTGGCTGATTTTTAGCACAAAAAAGTGATTGGGTTCTGACCTTGTTAAATCATTACGGTTTGATATTATTAAGAATAATAAAAAGGGCAGAGTAAAGTGTGGTGTGCAGTCTCCATCTTTGAGGTTGCCATTTCAAAAGGCTCGTGTTTGAAGGGCAATGGCTCTGACATTTCCCTCGTCGTTGGAAATTGTCTAACAAGGTATTTCGTGGTGTCACCACCAGCTTAGTTCAGGTGTATAAAACCAAGACATTTCCAGCAGAAAATAGCCTGTTCATTATCGCTGCAATAAAAGTGATCGGCGGAGAATGTTCACCACCAGCAGGAAGCGACATGCTCTGTCCTCCACTCACGGAAAAACATATAAAAATACATATATAGTGAAAAAACACTGTAAAAATAAACAACTCATAACAAGTACGAATAAGATCATGGTAATAATATGCCTTTTCGAGTACCGTATTTACACAAATATAAGCACCCAGTGAATATTAGCAAGTTTATTACCATATACATCATAAGCAGTTTTCAGGCACAAAAAGAATAGAAAAAAATTAAAAGAAAAACAATGCATGTACCCCTCATATAAGCACCCACCATATTTTTCAGGCACAAAATTACAATAAAAAAATGAAAAGAAAAACAATTCATGTACCCCTGTTATAAGCACCAACCATATTTTTCAGGCACAAAATTACAATAAAAAAATGAAAAGAAAAATTAATTATGTACCCCTCATATAAGCACCCACAAATATTAATCAGACACAAAATTAAAAGAAAAAAAAATCACTAATGTACCCCTCATAGAAGCACCCCCCATATTTTCCAGGTACAAAATTGAAAGAAAATATAAAAAAAAAAAAAATTTATTCATGCTAAATATTTCTCCGTTTTTAACAAACCTAACTTTTGAAATCCGCGTAAATGTGGAAATATTAAGATTTATGCTTAAAGTTATTGAAAATGTTGCTTGAAAAATGAGACAATGGTAAATACAGTAATATTTACTTAATGATTAATGCCTAAAATCATTGCGGGAAATTTTGCTTCAAAAATTGTGCAAATGGTGGCAAGGATGTACAGTTGTGTTTATTGAAGTATTTATCAAGGAGTATTTTTTTCCCCCAATGTATTTCCAGCCACGTGTACAAGATTAGCTCCTCAATCTCAAAGGAATCACAATTTTACAGATCTAAACGTGAGGATTAATTCCACGCGCTAATCAAAGGCGACACCCAATCGCTCGTTCTGTACGTTTCGGAGGCGCCTGTATAAAATGTGCAGCTTAATTTCCTTTACTCTAGAGTTGTGCTCCAGATTTTGCTCATTTGGCAGAAGAGGCTTATTTCCATTAGGGCTGTGCTGCTAGAACAGGCTGAATTTACGTCTGTGTGTGTGTGTGTGTGTGTGTGTGTGTGTGTTTCAGCGTGTCAGGGAAGGTAAAAGCAGGGGTGAGGGTTTAGTGAAATGCCCTTAGTTATACAGCCCATTACAGAGTCTCCACGGACCCCCGGCACGGGCCGCGCTAAAACTACTGGACAGATGGAAACAGCCAGAAATCTCTCCTATTCACATCATGACACAAAAAGGAAAAAGCCAAGACCTCCATAAACCACAAGGTCGCGGCTTTATGAGCCAATTGCTACACTTTGCTCACCCTAGGCGTGTAATGCAACACGTCGGGACACTATTAAGTGCACTAGGAGTGAAGGAAAGGAACACGGCTCTCCTCATGCTTCATTTATGAGCTAAAGACCCGCGGACGACAAACAGAGAAAGTGAATCTTTTTGTCTTTCAGCAGGTTAATTACCCGACCAGCGTCTGTTTCACGACTTCTGAATTATTCACACTCGCAACGGACGTCAAATAAAAGCTCTTGCTGGGATTAAATATGTACAATCTCTTCACTGCTTTTCATTATTATTGGTGTTATTACTTGTCGCTGTTCCGGCAATTGAATTTTTACAGTGTGGGATCAACAAAGTTGATTAGTTTTTTTCATTCATTAGTTCACTCATTTATTTGTTAATTAATTACTTAATTAATTAATTCATTTGTTCATTCATTTATTTGTTCGTTAATTTATTCATTCATAAACGGAAGGAAAAATGGAATCTGTTGCTTTTAGTCGAACATATTCACTGTAATGGCATGTTTTATATTTTGATACATTTCTAATATTTATTTTTTTAGTTTAATAGAACAGATTCCTAACGTTATTTTTAAGCACTCCATTATAGTTTAACGTTTTAACATTTTAAGTGTTAATTTGAAAAGTGACTTTTCCAAGTATGATAGGTTGATCGATTATCGAAATATATCATAATATACATATTAAAGTTTTAATATATCAATATTTTAACATATATGTATTTTAACAATAATCATATTTGTTTTTGTATATTTGGTTAGCCACTTTTTGCACACTCTGCTTCCTATTCACTTGTATATAATCCAACCACTGTATATTCCCACGCACCTGTATATTTCTCATTACTGCACTGTCTACTTCCTTGAACCTTTATATTTCTATATCCTATATTTATTTATATCTCATTTGTAAATATACCTTATATGCACTTCTGGTTAGATGCTAACTGCATTTCATTGTCTCTGTACGTGTACTTTGCACAATGACAATAAAGTTGAATCTAATCTAATCTAATCTAATCTAATGTTTAATTGTATTTATAAAATAAAAAAAACAACTTCTATTCTCTTTTCTTAAATAACTAAATTTAAGCGGAATTGTTTTTTTTTTTTAATTATTGATTTAAGCTCAATCATTTACCTTTTAAAACAACTTGTTATACAAAAAGTGCAATGTGTATTTCATTTTTTTTTTTTTTTTACGATGGACAACACACACAAAAAAAAAATGCAACGGAGTGTAAATAATGCCCAGTATAAATGTGTTTTTGACCAGCGCTTCAACCGAGTGGACAGCATCACCGTAGAAAACGCTCTGACACGCAGTTGTGAAGCATCACATTTTACTTCTGGTCACTTGTTTTGCTTAAAAGCTCAGGTTCGGGTTCAACTTGGGCTGGAAGAGGCAAAAAAAAAAAAGGATCTGTGACTTACAATGTGAAGCATGACATAGTCTCCGAGGCCGGGCGCGCTGTCAATACGGATCAGAATCCCATCCTTCAGCGAGGTGCTGAATCCCACCGTCAGCCGGTCCGTCCGGGTGCTCGGCCTCTCATTGGCTGGCCAGTTAAAGGATATAAGGCCTCCTCCTTTCCCAAAGATATACGTGGTTCCAGCTGGAATACAGAAAGCGGACACTGGTTAGTTACTGGTAAAACTGAAAAACAGAGGCGTTAAAAATTTGGAATTGAGATAGGTAAAATTATTTGATTGACAGTCAGTTAATGAGTGTGTGAGTACGCATTGAGTGTGTGAAAGTGTGTGTGTGTTGGACTGTGGACCCCAAAAATGTGATCAGGATATTTGTATTTACACAATTACAAATACAGATATTTGTGTTTACAAATGTTACATACAATTTTTAAAAAACCGGGATTGAGATTATTTGATTGAGTGTTTGTTTGAATAGTGTATTTTACTTTACTTTTAACTTAACTTTACTGTACAGTTCTTTGACGGACACTTTTATCCGAGTAAGTGAAGCAGTGTATGTTGGACTGAAAACCCAAAAAATGTAATCAGGATATTTTACTACTACAAAATGGTAAATACTCTAATAAAACCATGAGCATCTTTTGCAAAATAAACGTAAAAAAAGTTTAGGAAAAGGAGACAATAACTTTTTTCGTGACACACAAACATGCCGTACAACAGTGTGTAAGAGTTTCTGGCATTTCAGAAAACATGTTTTCAGCCACGTTACAGCTTCCAATCGTTATAGGTTGGAAAAATGTATAAGAAACCCCTAATAAAAATGTGTTAAGCTAATTGCTGATGCAAAAACATGGATTCCTGCAACTTAATACATGTACAAAACAATGAAGTGAACCCAACCTGCTCAGCGGAATTAATACAGTATGTATGACATAGTATCTGAATTCATATCAATAGACCCAAAGACTCAAACCACCAAACACAACATTTTGAACTCATTCACACTGCGAAAAAAGCAATTATCGTAGCGAAGAACCAACAGAACAAAACCAGGATTAGCCAAAGTCACAGTGGCATAAAAGATCTGTGAAACAATGTGCCATTAAAACGTCCTCACCAGGAGTCGACAACTAGGCCAAAGACTTTGAAAAAAAAAAAGACCTGACATTCTTAAGTCGTCAGTTGCTGGTCTTCGGCGCTCCGAACACTCACAATCGGATCTTAAGCATGAATAATGCCCACACCTGGGTCAGAAAAGTCATAATTCTTCAGGCTCATATTCTCAGCAGAGCTTGCTGGAAAATGCTGTGACCTATCCAAGTTAAATATAACTCTTTCCAGGGAATAACAACAGGCGGCTTTGATGAATGAATTTGGGCATTATCATGCATTATATGAAGGGGAAAGGCAAACGCAAAAGCTTCACCTGGAACCACAAAGACCTAATAATTTACTCTTCATCTGGTTTGCATCTACTGAGTAAAACATGGAAGTCAAAGAGGACAATGTCGGGAAGCAAACAGCCAAATTCCGGGAAAAATCATTTATGATTGATATTTCTGAATTGCTTATGCTATATTCACAAGGTTAATTCACAAAATGATTTCAAAATTTCACAGAACCTGCCAATCAGCGTCAGTGGGCGGGTCAAACTTGGGAATGAATGGGCAGCGACGTTAGTTGGATGGAACGATAGATGGATGGTAGAGGGATGGATGGATGGTTGGATTGATGAATGGAAGAATTGGATGGATAGATAGATGGAAGGACGGAGGAATTATTTTATGGAGAGATGGATGGATGGATGGAGGGAAAGTTGGATGATGGAAGGATAAATTCATGGATAGGCCGGTGTGCGAAGAGATAGTTGGACAGACGGATGGATGGATGTAGAGTTGGAAGGAACATGGTTAGATGGGTAGAGGGATTGATGGATGGATTGATGAATGGAGAAATTGGATGGATAGATAGGAGTGAAAGTTGGATGATGGATGGATACATGCATTGATGGGCAGGTTTGCAAATGGATAGTTGAACTGACGGATGGATAGACGTAGAGTTTGATGGAACGTTGGTTGGATGTGTAGAGGGATGGATTGATGGATTTTTTAATGGAAGAATTGGATAGATAGATAGAAGGGGGGAAAGTTGGATGATGAATGGATACATGCATTGATGGCCAGGTGTGCGGATGGATAGTTGAGCCGACGGATGGATAGATGTAGAGTTTGATGGAACGATGGTTGAATGTGCAGAGGGATGAATTGATGGATTTTTGAATGGCAGGATTGGATGGATAGATAGAAGGAGAGAAATTTGGATGATGGAAGGATAAATGCATGGATGGGCAGGTGTGCGAATGGATAGATGAGCCGACGGATGGATAGATGGAACGATGGACGGATGGGATTCTCAGTTGACCTTGAGCTGTTATAGTGTGACTTGCCTCTTCAAATTTCTTCATAAATTGATTTCGAATTTGCGTATTTGTCCACTGGAGCGAGCGAAGCGCCGCAAACACAACTCGACAACGCGTTTGGAATTTGCCGCCCTTGCAGCTTGTCTTGGACTGCGACGCCCACAGGGGAATCCTGGGTAGCATATCTGAAGCCATGTTGTTGACTCTTCTTCCATTCGAGTCCAACTTTCAGAAGTTCCCCAGCAAACGTGGGCATGTGTGGAAGGGGGACAGCTGGCGCCACTGCCCTCCACTCAAGGGCCCTGTCAAGTGGAACATCTGGCCCTGCAGCGTATCAGCACTCAAACAATACATCCGCTCTCCCTCCATCCCTTTACAGCACTCCTTCCCAATTGGAGTCGCTGACTTGTGTGATCCTTTCCCGAGACAGCTTGCCGACTTCGCTAGGCAGTTTGCATTAGCATGCGATGTGTATGCGATGTCCATCACAACAAAGTTCTGGGAGCGTCATTAGAACAGCAAAGGTGACAAATTCGTCATTAACTTCTGTCAGAGAGTGACGAAATTACCGTATTTTCTGGACTATAAGCCGCTACTTTTTTCATAGGTTTTGAACCATGCGGCTTATACCAAGGTGCGGCTATTCTGCAGACTTTTTAAACTGGAAATAGAAAGTCACAAAATAAAAAGAAGACAAAGTAAATGCAAAGAAAGAATACGTTACTTCTTCTTTAGCAGATATAAGTCGCTCTGTCAAACTCTTCTTTTCAAATATCTTTTCAAATCCTCACCCCTTCATCACGGAACCCACACGAAGAAGTTTTAAATTGAAGACCATCTTCAAATGTACATTTACAATTCAAAATCGTTCTGTTCCTGTAGTAAATATCTAATCCAAAAACATATCTGTGGCTGGCAAAACTTTTTAAATTTATTGTTTATCTTTTTTTAAATTTATTTTAAAAAATAGCGCGGCTTATATACAGGTGCGGCTTATAGTCCAGAAAATACGGGTAAACCCAACATCAGCCAGATGTGTAGTCGCAACTCGCTTGTGGGCCAGACGGAATCGAACCTTGTTTGCACCTACGTGTCCTTGTTTGAATAAGAAATATGGAAACAGAATCGGAGTTAACACGGCAACCAGGGGCGTGAATTCTGTTGGTTTAGCGATTCTCCGCTAACGGCGCTTAAAAGGTTATTAGCCGTTTTCACCTGAGTGACGTCGAGCTGCTCTACACGTACGCTGTTATGTCAGACACGCAATGACTGCGAGGCTTTTAAAACAATTAAGCCGCACACGTCGGTTCCTTTCTGCATTCTGATGAGCTTGGCGATAGTTCCTGATGCATTTCAGATTAAGACCTGAAAAAGGAAACGCTCTCGTAACCTGAACGCAGCGTCGACACTCGCTCGAAACGGGCCGCAAAATGGAGGATGTTCGCTTAACAAATTAGCCGCCAGCTTCAAACAACCCAGCTAATGTGAATCTTAACCTGATAAGCATTCAAATGAGGAGAGCAGCGCGTGATTGAAAAAAAAAGAAAAAAGAGAAGTGAAGAATAAAGGGCTTATTGAGACTCGTACAATATCTGTCTCAAAGCCTGGGGATTCTGTGGTGAGGAGCCCAGCACTAATGGAAGCCTTAGTTAAAATCTTCCATTAAGTAAAGGCTCGCGTGTTTCCACATACAGTAGACATGTTTTTTACGTTAATGCACTACCCGCACACAAAAACGAAACATCAATCACAAAATCCCACTTACTGGAAAGAAGAACAGATAGTACTTTGGGAAAACAACCTAAACAAAGCCAATAATATTGATGGAGTCTATAAATATGTGATATAACCGTTGTGAGATACTGTAGTTTGTAGAAACACACAAATTATATGTAAAGTGTTTACAGTGTCGTACAATTGAATAAAACATTTTTAGAAACAAATCTGCTGCATATATAGACATGCACACTCATTTAGACACACATGTAACGTAAAAAGATGACTAAATCAAGTATATAGGATGAAATTAGAATCCATTTGGTCTTTCTATTTGTCTGTCAATCATCATTCCATCTAACTATACATCTTTCCATCCGTCGCTCCAACTATCAATTCGCCCATCCATGCATTTCTATCTATCTATCTATCTATCTATCTATCTATCTATCTATCTATCTATCTATCTATCTATCTATCTATCTATCTATCTATCTATCTATCTATCTATCTATCTATCTATCTATCTATCTATCTATCTATCTATCTATCTATCTATCTATCTATCTATCTATCTATCTATCTAACCAGTTTTACATTTAATCAATCCAACCACCCATCCATCCATCCATCCATCCATCCATCGTTCCATCGAACTATACATTCTATCATAACTCTCCATTCACCCATCTGCCCATCCATACATTTATCCTTCCATCATCCAACTTTCCTTCCATCCATCTTTCCATTAATTCATTCCTCCATCCTTCCATCTATCTATCCATCCATGCATCTATCCATCCAACCGTCCATTCATCCAATTAGTGTATCTCTTCATTCTTTCATCTACCCATCCCTGCATCTATCCTTCCATTCATCCAACTTACCCTTCATCCATCTATCCAACCATCCACCCATCCTTCCATCTACCCAACCATCCCTCCCTCTATCCATCCACTGGCAGCACTTTTAATAGAAAAACAATTACTCGTAGCTGTAAATTACCATGACTTGCACACAGCACTTCCAACACAAGTGAGTCGAACCAAGAAAGCTGCAGTTTAATCTCCTCATCTGCTTTGAAATTCTTATCAACAACAAGAGCACATGCCTTAAGATGTGGCGGGTAAAGAGATAAGAGGCGTGATGAAGAGCTCACGCAGTGTGTGCCACGTAATGAGAACCGCAGCCTTCTGCTGCTGCGGCATTAAAACTGCAGCAAGACCATTACCCCGACCCGGAGAACGCTAAAATCTTGCCTCGCCGTGCAAGGCCGGGAAGAAAGAGAAAAAAGAAGAAGAAGAAGAAGAGGAGAAAGACAGAAGTTCAAAGGCCTGTCGCACGCTCATCCATGTGATCATAATGCGAGAGAAAATGAAATGCCGTCCCTGAATGTGGGATTCACCTGCTCCATTGATATTCCAGGAGGGAAAATGCCGCTCCAGAGTTTCGCTTCCCATATTTGAATGTGAGATGAGAGCGTTCGGCAGCTCAATATGGATCACATTTCATGTTTTTTTTTCTTTCTTTTTTAGACTGACACTATGCACACACAAAAATTGCTGGCCTGTACACACACAGACATCATGTCTGGAATGGAGTATTCCGAGCTGTGGTGGAATCATCCCGAGAGTCAACAGTATTGAGCTGCTCTCACAGCGAGTGTCGGGAGGTTTAAAGTCTATCAGCTCCGCAATTGGTTCTGAGCTTCTCAGATAAGAAGGTGATTAGAAATAAAAAAAAAGAAAGAGATGACAGTAGGAGTCCTGGATGTTCCCTGCCTTTGGTGTGTTTGTCGGAAGCTTGAAACGGCAAAGTTTTCATATTCACATTATATGGACGGACCATATTTTGATTTCAACCTCGAGAATTTGACAATTCTGGGAGGTTGATGAACATGTTTCAATAGTGCAAAACTAACTTCTGTAATAAAAATGATAAATCTGTAAAAACTCAAATGTAACAAAATCTGTAACAAAATGAATACATTTGTTGTTAGTTAATGAATTAGTGTAACAAATTAATTAAATAATAATTATATGAAATACTGTTCTAAATATCAACGCTTAAGTTGAAAAAAAATATAACTATATTATAGTTAATAATACCTATAATATCTCTATTGGTTAGCAATAGTAGAGCACAGGTTAATGACAATGTAATGATAATTTAATAGTATGGAAAAGTTTGATGTATTAGTTAATTCCCATTACATGGGCATTATTTGTTGTTTATTAATATATTAAGTATAATGTTTAAGGTAATAAATTAATATTTATGAGTCTGGTCTACAAACAACTTTAACAAACAAGCTCTGAAACAATAAAGCTGCTATCTTTCTCTCTCTCTCTCTCTCTCTCTCTCTCTCTCTCTCTCTCTTCGCAGGCTCTGCTTAAAGCCCCGCCCTCCACACAGACAGCTACATTGACCAATCAAACTAACGATGACATCATGAATTAACCAACCAAACGCATAAAAAGAGACATTTTCATAAAATGTGTGTGAGATGATTCGCATGAAAATGCTGCTTTGAAAAAATTACTAAAAAATACGGGACAAAAGCCGGTATTGTTTCAAAGCGGGACGCGCAATTTCATTCTCAAATAATCAGTTCTCCAATATTTTAAAGTGCGGGTGGCGAACCTACGTATACGAGTAATGGTCATTTGAAAACGAGTGAAAAAACGGACATTTTCGTGAATTAAAAAAAAACCTGTCCGGACGCCCCGAAGAGGACATGTCCGGGGAAAAGAGGACGCTTGGTCACCCTAACATTACACAGACGTTTAGTTTGATTACAGTGACAAAGGAAGCCGATCCAGCCTGCCAGAGAAGAGCTTGTTTTAATTTACCTAACAAATGAGCAGTTACTATCACACAGCATGAACCTCGCCGAACATCTGCGGGTTGCCTAATTCCACTTCTGCCTGTGGGGGACTCCACACAACACAAATAACACGCGTCTTCATTTACATATAAGTATGATATGGCCACCCAGATGCTAATCCACATGTTTCCGTGACTACATCGGCAATTTAGCGAGACGGATTTACCGGTGCGGAGCTAAAGAGAGAGAATCCCGTCTCAAAGCCCAACGATGACATTTTGATAAACCGCGCTTTGGAAAAAATTATCCTCCCAACGACTGCACGCAAACGTATTCATAGCATGTTTACCTACTCGCGAGGAGTCTTTTCGTTCAATCATGGAGAGGGCGAGCTCGGGCCACGGGGCCTGGCAGTCGACACTTTCCCCGGAGAGGGAAATTCAATAGAGGCAATCATTACTGCCACGAGGACCAGAACTCAAGAGCGAGATGCTGCCAAAAGCAGCCAAAACAGTGATGGAGGAATCCATAGCCGCGCGGTTATCAACGCAACATGCTAATTAGCAATTCTCTGGTAATCACAAGTCAGAACGTACGTTTGTGAAATGCAATTTAGTTGTGGTAGTGTAGACGGCCGAGTAAAAGACCAAGAACCAAACATTCTAATTTAATATGTTGTACACACAATCACACTCGCTGGGTTCTTCCTGCTTTTATTTGTCCTTTTTAACAAAAAATAATTGGACTTGTATTGTGTGCGATACACTGGTTTCTGTCTTGGTTGTTCATACAGTTTAATCAATATAAACGTGTAAATTAAAAGTATACATTTTTTAAGTGAATTTAAAAGATAATTTAATAAAGCTTGACAAGTAAAGTTTGTCAACAGTTGACAATTCAATTTCGATTTCAAATTAAAATTCAATGTAACAATTGAATACCTACACACAGGTGGCTAAACTTAAAACCAAGTAACAATAAATTGACACAATTTAGAGTTTACTTTTTCAAAAGCTTAATCCATTTATTAAAAGGACTTTTATTATGATTTCAAGTTCTTCACACAGATAGATAGCAAAAATATCAAACTATATTTCTCGAGCATGCTCCTGTGGATTACAGCAATCCAATTAACGTCTGCTATAAATAGTGTTGAAAGAAATTCCTTGACATTTCGTGCGAATCAAGCCAAAACCCGGCACCAGTTTGCCTCCGTATTTGCACATTTGTCAAAAGTTTGGGTTTTCACGTGGGAAGCAGAATATCAAATCGTCCGTGTTACGTTTCCAAATCCCCTTCCCTCATTTCCCGTTTCCCCGCAAACCCCCAAAATCACATCAGCGCTCTGTGAAGACACGGCATCGATTGCAGCACTTAGCCTAAAAAGGAACTCGTTTAGATTATTCGGCTCATCTTTATCCTGAAAAATAACGAGTTGAATTCGCCAACTCGTTTTTTTCTTCTTCTCACCCTGCACCATCTAAATAAATGATGAGCAGGAATTGCACCAATCACGGTGAGCTTGCCTCATCCCAGTCCGCCATGCCTTGAGAAAATATAGCTCAGCCTCACTTGGCACTTCAGGTATCAGCAAACTGACAGCGCTTATGATGCCGACGAAATAATCTGCGTATGAATCGCGATGTCGGCAGAGTTGACAAATGAGACGCTTTTGAAACCATTGATTCTTCGTCTTCTACTACTGGCAAATCAGGGAACGCATTCCTAATTTGGCTCACACGTGATGGCGGCGCTCGCTGTGCAAATGTCCTGTGGGCAGCCGAATCGCGTTACACATTTCAAAGCCGTGAGGGTCTCGGTGCATATGGCGGCGGCGCGAGTGGGACCGAGCCTGAATAAAAAAGACACTCACGGCATTGAGGACTGAAACCATTTGCCAGACTCTTGTCGAGCTGTATTTCATGGCTGGTTCTTCATGGGGATGGAAGACATCCTTTAAGCAGAATGCGCTCATCTGCTGTGAATAATCTCTACGTGTTGGCCACACAAAGAAGAAGACAAATGAGAGGCATCATAATTACTCAGAGTGACTGATGACTTGGCTCCAAACACACTTCCCTCTCGCCAATCGCCCGAGCTTTAACTCACGCGAGGTGACGTCGGGAACGGATCCCTGCTTTGATTTGAATTATTAGCTTGTCACTGGGTTAAATAAAAGGAGCCGTTTGTTTCCAAATACAAATCGTTTCTTGCAAACACTCACGGGCAACTTGGTAGCAAATATGGCGCACCAAATTGTCTATGAGCCGTGTTGGGTAAGTTACTTTTAAAAAGTAATTACTTAATGGTTACTTCACAATTTAGTATTTAAAATACTTGATTTTTAGTTAGTCTAATTACTGTGTCTGAAAAGTAACTTAGTTACTCAAAAAGTAACTTAACTAAATACTTCACTCTTAACTAAATAAAAACAAACAGCCTTTTAGATTTCTGAATCACCTTTATTACATTCTATAATTAATAGAATGGAGTCCGATTCAGGCGTCTCGCTTTAAATACGACTGTAGCAAACTGTCGCAAAATCACGCGTACCACCTGCACTACAACGGTTAGACGGAGTAAAAATAAGAAGATAAATTAAGAAAACTAAATATTGATTTTCAGCGATTGTAATTATTTTACAATGTAAAGCAGGCACGTTATAAGTAACTGTAATTAAATGACTCTAAACATGAACAGTATTAAGTTACACTACTTGAGTATTTTAATTACAGTATTGCGTTACTTAGTACACTGACAAGGAGTCGCACTTACAATCCAAAAAATTGTTAAAAAATCCAATGTAAAAAAACTTGCGCCTTATATGTGAAAAACGATGAAGACGGTAGTTCCACAGACCAATCTCCAATCTGTGCAATTACCTGCATGTGTTAAATTAATACCTGCAAAATGTAAATTATTGTTAAGTGAAGCTTTTAAGCAAAAGATTGGAAAAGCATAACCTCGAGTAAACCGATTGAGAGCTGAAGATGCACTAAAAGCCCCGGCTTTCAGAAAACGATTATAGCGGAGAGTTGAACTTGTGAACTAAATCATCCAGAACAGTTTTGCGAACTGGGTCAAAAGACTCACAGAGAACTGTGAAGTCAAAAGAACGATTAGTTCACAAATAAGACAGCCCTTCTCGAGGAGCAGGATGTTGAGCTTTTCAGTAATGTCATTTTCCCAGAATGCCTTTGTGTGTCTTTAGAAAGCTCAGAATTGAACACTTAAGTCTTACGGACCATTTTGATAAAGTGCTTGATCGTTTTCAAAGCTCCGTCCGCGCTCCCCGTGACAGCGCCAGTCAGTTAGTTCTGGTTTTCACTCGCTCGTGTGCATGACAATCAGATGCCTTCACAGCAGAATTAGTGCCAGTCATTTTTCATTGAAGAGTGAACTTTACTTTTAACTAGATGATGCCTTTTCTGAAGAAACGACGCGAGAGAGCTGAGCAAAAACGAAGCACGTGCGCTGAAAGGGAACAGATTTTTCTAGATTTCAATGTACAAGTTTATAAAAGAAAAAAGTTGACACTATTAGAAACAAGAAACTGCAATAAAAAAAACAAATAAATGTTGATCGAGTGGCTCTGAGAAATATTAGACGTGACAAAATAGCTGAAACTAAAACTGGGATAACTTTTAAATATAGTAGATATGAAGAAGTTGATTGATGATGGTTGTTTGACCCATTTCGAGTTGATATGACAG
Source organism: Paedocypris sp. Pulau Singkep (assembly GCA_017309775.1). NCBI lineage: Eukaryota > Metazoa > Chordata > Actinopteri > Cypriniformes > Paedocypris > Paedocypris sp. Pulau Singkep. The sequence goes on along the minus strand of MU204318.1, from coordinate 4,720,304 downwards.
TCTACAATGAACAATTACGAGGAGAAAAAGCATTACAAAGAGAAAGGGAGATGAAAGCTGAATGATGAATTCCATTGTGACAAAAAATGTTGAACAAAGTTGAAAAAAATTGAGATTTTGAAGAAGTTTGAGGACATTTCTACTATGAACGATGACGAAACGTGGAGACTTGAAAATGACTCCCATTCAAAGTCAATGGTGAAACATAATTTGGCAGAAACATTAATTAGCAGAACGTGAAATTTTTCCAAGTCATAAAATGCGTTCCTACAACAAACGAAGATGTACAATCTCCCGCACAAATGCCGCCATTTTGGATTTCGGGCAAAAGTGGTTCTTCTCGCATCGTGATATCGTGACATCTAATGATATTAACACCGTAACGCCACATGATAATCACCGCCAAACTTTCCAATTTCTCTTCTTAACACAATCTGGCCATCAAAGCCGCGAAACCAGTGGGGGAAATGATCACATGCAGAAAAGCTAGTGCCCTCAGCATTACCACTTCCTGTGTTCCCCAGCTGTCTGACACTTACTGTTCACTGGGATAATTGGCCATTACTTCTACTTTTGTGTTTAGAGTCCCACTCCCTGAGATTTCCTAAGGTTATATTATGACAAATTATCCAATTTGCTCTACACTTTAGCGAGCGCCATTAAGCAAGGCTTGCGTAATAGGTAAAAAAAAACGTTTCCTATTTGTTTCTCTTGGGCTTAACATATGTATACATGTGAGTGTGTGGCAGACGCTGGATTCATAAATGCAGAGTGAACTTTCACATGGCGTACGGGGGGCACGGTGGGCCGACTGATCCTCTAATGTGTTGTTTTGTACAGCGTGACACATATTGCTGCCCCTAATGGTTATGCTCTCCGAGCCTTTCCTCCTTAATGCTCAATAAATTCTTGTTATTCTGCCTCTTTGGTCCACTGAATAAGCATTATCACCTTGTTGTCATGACAACAGCCTCTTCACTGTACACGGAGGACAGGGACATGATGTAGTTATCACGGGAGAAGTTCTTGAACTTTTCGATCAGTGGCAGCAGTCGGTCGGCTCCCCGCGGTCTCGGCGAGGGGTTGCTCGAGGACTTCCGTATTTATGACTGTAATTATACATAACTTCATCTGACCTTCCGCCACTCGCTCAGCTTGACCAAGAGGTACAATGCTCATTTTAGATCACAGCTTTGTGGCTGGAGTCTTCTCAGAATCTTCTTTATTCTTCTCCGTGGAGCTCCCCATCAATCGCCGTGTCCAATTATACATGTGGACCTGCAAGCAGTGGGTTTGATTGGAAGTGAAGGCCTTGATGTTGGAGATATATGCCTTGACGTCCCATAGAAACACAAATCCATGGCTACGGGATCTCCGTGGTAGGAACGTCAATGAGCCTTACATGCACAATGCTGTTTAAAAGTAAAACCTCAGTTCTGACATTTTTTTCCAGTTTCAGTGTTCCTATGGTTTCAAGGTCTGATTTTTGAAGGTGAAAGCCACTTTAAAAGGGAATTTAATAAAATAAGTAGAAGATGAATGAAAGAACGTGGCCACTCTCACTCTGAACTGAGACAACGTTCAGAAACTAAAACCATTGTTCCTATCAAAAAAGTGACCATGTTGTTGACTGTGTTAGTGCTTTGTAAGAAAAATTATTTCACTGGAAATTGTTATTTATAACATACAATATGTGTAACAAACACAAATTTCAGTTTTATAATGAATGATAAGGGTTTTGTTAAAAACTCTCTATTTTATTTCTGTATTTATATTCCTTATTTATTTTTTAGCACCTTATAAATATATGGATGAGAGAAAAACATTTCGACTGAATATATACGTCCAGTCACAACAGCAGAATTTACAGTGAAGTTGAATTTGACTTGATATAGGTTGAATTATTGCACATTTTTGCCATGTTGGCTATGTGAGCAACTGGATAGGTTCCTTCTTTAGTTCTACAGCAAAAATCTCTTCTTACAATCTCTATTATCTGCCATTACTCTACTGTGCAGCCCGGTATAATAACTATGAACAGCACAAATAGGATTGGATGTTCTGGTAATAAGTCATTTCTCTTCCGAGGGAAAAAAAACAAGTCACACGCCAAAATGTATAATACACGATTGTATATAAAATTATAAAAAATATAAAAATATATATTTTTAATGAAATAGATGGAAAATAACATGAAAAATGAAAACATGTAAAAAATCTAAAAAGATCCTTTGATGACACTTTCACTAACATCATACTCACTACGACTCTTATTGGGTCATGATTTGTTTAACTTCGAGATGACTTCACACCTTTGAGACTTCAAGAGAGTGTGTGTTTTTTTTTAACATGTGGGCGTGGCCAACCTTAAGTACGCACGTCCCGGTTAAGTACGCCCAAATCTTGCTTGCTTTCCAACCGCAGCTACATGTTTCAATTCAAAACTGCTCTACAAGCTATTCACACATCTCCAAAGTACCATGACCTTTAACTTCAAGTCTGTGCTCATAAGAAAACGTCCCGAGCTTTAAGACTTCATGTATGATTCATGCTACCGGTTGCCCTACAAGTCCACACGCTCAGTAATCAAGTCAGGCTCTTTGTAGCCTTCCCACAAACAAACCGATGTGAAAGACCCCACCGAATCCCAAACACCCGCCGCAGTCCGAAACCTGCAACCTCGCCCGGAGTCAAGAAGTTCTCGAAGGCATGACGAATCAAACAGACTGCGCCAACCCAGAATGCGATGGGTCGGCAGAAAGCATCAAGCGGAAGCCGGGCGCTCCGATTATCATCAGCGTTGCAGGTATCCGCAGTGCAGTTTAACATGGCGAGTAGAAAGAAAGCAGGACTCCTGAGGCTCTGTCAGGCAGGTTTGAGCTGAAAGAGAGAAACGCTCTTTTCCAACAGTGGCCCTGCCATCTCTCGCTCTTTCTCCGTTTTGTTCTCCTCTCCCCTCTCCACGCTAGCCATGCGCTCCGGCACGTGCCTCTTATCGCATTAGCTGCCTCAAAATGAGCAGGCCAGAGGAGGCAGAACGTGGGAGCTCCTGATAGCGCTCCCTTTGTTGTTCTGTCTCTCCCGCTAAACAACAATGGCATCACCGTTGCGATGCCAGCAGCTGCAGGAAGATGTGAGCACCTATGTGTGTGCGCTCTACTCCCTTCCCGTCGACGCATTATTTTTTTTTTCCCTCCCTGCATGCCGCTAAACCCAACTCCCTTTGAAGACGCACTTAGTAGAAAAGGATGAAACATTACATAGCCAAAGGCTTGGCAGCTCTGATGGTGGATGCGGTCTACCCGGGCACCAGGCTCTCTTCGGGGAACGCATGTCTCAGCCTAACACATATACACAGCATTATGTGTCCTGAGAAAAAACCAACACCTTGAAACACCAGTAGACAGCTTCTGCCTGAAGGTTCTCCTACTGCTCCTACACACTTATACGTATTGTGGCGCCTCGGATCATGAAAGTTTTGTTCACCGACAACAAAAAAAGTTAAGGTTCTGCCGTGGTTATGGTTAACGGTTCATGACAAGCCACGCCCCTCTTGCCTGCAGTGTCACATGGCGGTGACTTCCTGTAGGCGAGAGTGGACGGAATAAAAGCATGGAGTCACGAAGCAGAACGTGGACTTAGTCTGGAGGCCAGAACGTGTCACGGAATGTGACTTCCAGTCGACTTTGTTTGGACAAATGACATTGAATCAGACGGTGCTGTCATCTTCTGAAAGATCTTCCACCTGTATGTTTATCTTTCTATTTGAAGAGTTTTGCATTACTATCACTATTATAGTTTTATAGCTGATGATTGGAAAAAGATTGGACAATTCAAGGAGCTGAAATTCAGTGATCGCGGGCCAGATCTGTCTCGTGAAGGTCTGACATGTGGCCACTCTTTTATTTCAAAATTCACAGAATTATTTAGTGGTTTTAGCCCACTTGGATGAAGAGGTTGAGACTATACAATAATATTACAGTAACTTTCAAACTGAGTTGACCTTCAGACGAATCTAAAGGACACATTTAGGGAAAAACTATGACCGTTCAAATTTTCAAAACTGAAAAAAGGTTTTGAAATGGCATTGGCGTGGACACTTTCTCTATGATGAAAAGCGAAACCTTGATGTGGTTCTCCCATCACAGGCCGTCATCATCATTCTGTGCGGACAATCAGTGACAAATCTTGACCCAAACATTTTCATCTGTACTTTTTATCTTTACTTATTGCCTCATTGTGTATTCTTTTACTAGCTTTTGCGAATGCTGCCGCAGCAATGTACATTTCTCATTCGTGGTACAAATAAAGGATTGTCTCTAAAACAAAACATTTCATCGCTGATTTCTGGAAAATCAACTGCAGATGGTGAATTCACCAATTATTGATTATTCCATTTCATTCTTGACATTAACAGCCAAGTTTGTCCCTACATCATGACAGCTTGGGCATGTGTCACATCGCCAAACCCGCTTTACAAAATGAAAAGTCATCCGTAGTTTCCAAATCAGGTTTGTCTACAAAAGAAGTTCCCATTTTGAGGAATCACCCTGTGGCACAAAAGCCAGAACAAAAGATGGGGGGAAAAACTACAAAAAAAGGAGTCTTTTTCTGCTCCACTGCGTCCGAGCTTCCCGACGTGGGTCTGCGCTGTAAAGTTAATAAATCAATCAATCAGTGTAGGTGACAGGGACAGCAGGACAGACTCATTAGTGCCCGCTGTGCATGTGTGACCCGCAGGATGGAGATAAATGGAGAAGGCTGTGGTGTGGAGAGATGGGCAGGAGGATGGGGGATCGGGAGGATGGATACCGACGAGGTGTGGGTCGAAGGCGGGATGGGAGAAGGCTTCCAAGCATGAAGAGCTGTCATCATGCATTGGGGTTGGGGCCGTGCTGATTTTACACCTGGTTGGCCGTGTCTGCTCCACTAAGGTGCTCTAACATGTTGTGAGAACGCTGGGAAGTGGCCTGTGCCGTAATGGGAGGGCGGAAGTGAGCATGTTGGCCATCGCATTGACGCAATTTATGGATTAATCACTAAGTGTGAGATGCATTCTCCGGAGTCGGAGGAAGGGTCAAGCTGAAAGCTGGAGGAACTACGTGGAAGAGCATTGGCCTGGACTCGTTTATTAATTTTCCATGCCCTTCATTAAAGGCCGAAATGTAATATACAGTGTATTAGGCCTCTGGAGTCAACCGTTTAACTATGATTTACGAGCTGAACTGAGCTGGAAAACACTTAAATGTGACTTGTAAAATTGTAAGTTTGTAAATCTAACAGAAAAATAGCATTTTTTAGGAAAATATAGCAAATTTAGGCAATATAATAAAAAAGATTGTTTAAATAAACAAATAAGAAAATGTTATCCATATATGCATATGTATATACTGTATATGTGTATGGTGTGTATTATTATAACACATAAATAGCACATACAAATAAATATGTATTTTAAATGTATACATATAGTTGACATATGGTGTAATATATATTATTATTTATGTATATAAACTAGTGTATTTTGATTTACAGTACAGTATTTATAATATATATTCAAACACACACCAACACTTGTTTTTTTCTCACAAAAATAATTCTCACAAAAAGTTTGTAAATCGAACAAAATAATTTGTACTAAAATATAGCAGATATAGACTGTATAATAATAATAAAAAAAGATTGTTTAAAAGAACATTAAGTAAAGAAAATCCGTTAATGCATATGTATATATGGTATAGGTGTATGGAATATAAATATATATATATATATATAAACACCTACCAACACTGATTTTGTTGTATGATTGATTTTTTTTCCTCACAAAAATAATCCTCATACATATAAAGTGTTATAGATACTAGGCACAGAAACAGCCTAGAAATATATTACACGCATAATGGAAAACATTTTAAGGCAAACTCACGATGCATTAAAGTCCTCATTTACACATTAAAAATAAGAAATACATAAAAGCGGTTTTGTTTGGGCCGGAAAAAAACGCAGATAAACAACAAGCATCCGTAAATCCTGGCACGCTCACATCCACATCTGCAGGAAGCCGAGATTTGATCTTATGCATTTAAATGATCTCAACAGAGGTGAAAACAATTTTCACATTCACAGACTCTCTTACTTACACGGGAATAGATGGGAAGGGTAAACTTATAGGACTGGCATCACAACCAGCTCTAAATATTCTCCGGGTATCTCCACAACACGGCTGTTGTTCTCACTAGAAGAGAAGGTTGGATTTTTCTCATTTCAGACGCCGGCGCCGTGTTCCCGACTGAAAGTGTTAGAAATGCATCAGACCACATACTGGGTCACATTTCCACAGAAATGGCATTTAGCTTTTCTGTGCAACACATGTCCGTGTCATTTTAAAATCTATTTCAAAGCTCCTTGATCATTTGTCAGCATATCATTTTTTCTTGAAAAGGTGTTTCATGGGCAGGAAAAGTTTTTTTTTTCCCCCTCATTTCAAAGTACGACTTTCTCTTTTCTCGCTTTATGACGAAACGAAATAGCCGTCGCGCGGCACGGCCATTAACTTTTCACTTGAAATTAAAGCGCTCTGTAACGTGAAAAGTTTGCTTAATAGAGCCATAATTACACCTTGCACCGGTTTACCGCGCTCTCCAGGACTCGCTTTACAGAATAAAAACATTTCCCATCATTACTTTCATATTAGATTTTGTACAAGGCGTTTTTTTTCCCATAGTGCTGATAATAAAGCAATTATAATGAGCCAAATTGGTATATGGCGCATTTTCTGAAAACGTAATTGCTTTAATGTTTTTTTTTTTTATTTCCCGCTGTACGTTTAATTTTTTAGTAAGCGAGAAATGTTTAGTAGCTGTCAAGCCAATTACAGCGAAAAACGGGAATTGAGAATAGCTATATAGCGTTACACTGCAATAAATGCAAAATTAAGAAAATAAAAAACTAAATGAGTAAACAAAGAGGTAAAATCTGCCAATGGGGTGAGACAATTTTACTTGGTAAGACAGATTTTTCAGAAAAAAGCAAATGAATCTTTCACTCTCAATTCTAAGCTAGCTAATTTACTTTGTATGAAAAGAACCAAGATTTATTGTGTAATTTCAAGACATTTAGACTCGTCAAGAACTAAAATTTTGCAGTGTAGCTCCTTTAAACGAAATTAAAATCCATGGAGTCAAAGCAAGGAAGCAGCTCCATCAGGTGAATCCACAACCTTCTCGCTCTGGCTTCGCTTTATTGAGAATCCGCTCTCGGTCTGGTCGTCTGGCTCTTAATAAGGGCTTTATTTCTCATTGAGAGCATCTTTTCCCATGAGCACCCAACACGCGAGAGGCGACCCGAGGTTTACCAGACAGCTACATTAATACCTTTTCTGAGTTATTAAAGACAGGATGATCATGTAAATGAGAACGCTGCCGCTTACACGCGGGAAAATCAATGCGGACTGGTAAATCAATATGCTGATAACTCACAGCGCTTGGCAATATTGCTGCATTAGTGAAAATTATAGCTTCTCTCTAGAGGGCCAATGAGCGCAATTACCATGTTTTTGACGCCTTTCTACAAAGTCGATGGCGTCTATATTTCAGGCTCGTGTGATTGGACCAGAAAAAGTTGGCTGGTTTGGCTCATTGGGTCCGTACAATGGCCCGTTTGGCTTGGTGTGGTTTTCCGTCACACTTGTGAACCAGAAATTTTGACTGAAACCACATGTTCCAACGTCATTCGGTTATAATTCAGTCTGTCGTGATCCAAATGCAACTTTGATGAAAATCGAGGAAACCAGGGATGAAGAAAAACCACCAGTTCAAAATTCTTAACACAATCTCTGCATTGACAAAAATGCACGTGGCAAATTAAGAAAATACAACTAAATGAGTAAAAACTAAATTAGTAAAAAAAAGACTTAAATCGAGTAATATTATCTGCCAATGGGGTGAGAACATTTTACTTGGTAAGACCTAATTTCTTGAATAAAGCAAATTAATCAATTAATTTGAATTTCACAATCTCAATTCTAAGATAGCTAATTTATCTTGTATGAAAAGAAACAAGATTATTGTGTAAGTTTTGGCTTGTCAAGAATTTATTTTTTGCAGTTTTAGTGACCTTCACAATGCAAAAAATGCACATAAAAATTGAGAAAATGTAATACAAAAGTAGTGAAAAAAGACTTAAATTGAGTAAATTATCTGCCAATGGGGTGAGAACATTTTTCTTGGTATGATCGCTTAAAACAAGACCTATATTTATAGACAAAACAGCAAATTAATTTTTCACTCTCAATTCTAAGATCACACAAACCCGGAGCAGTGGGCAGCTTAATATAGAAACTATAGCATTGGGTTAAAAAACTTAGCATACACAATTGTATTTTATTCATATTTTATCTCAATTTGTGCTGTTTTTCCTGTATTTTTTTCATTGTATTTCTTACCATGTTTAAAGTTAATGTGACAATTGAAATTTGAATTTGTTGTATTTTAGTGATTTGTGACAGATATTGTGCCCTAACAATATGTGCATCTTCAATTATCAAAAATATAAATATGAAATTGCATTCTTGCTGCAAAATCCAGGAAATTATGATCATTTCAATCATTGTAATAATAATCAGAGTAAAAACTAGATTAACTGAAATATGTTCAACAACCGTAAACCAGCGATAGCAGAATTCCTACGGAGACAAAATGTTCATGATTGAAGAGCTTTCGCTGCAAAAAAAAAGTCTAGCACTCGATGTCATTGTAAACGACTCCGACACGTACAGCCTAAACGACGGACAAATTGGGTTAAAGCGGCAAAAAAAAGAGCTTTTCTCTTTCAAGTTCAGCACGTGTGATGGAACAGAGTAGAGACAGCAGGAGAAACCTGTCCCTCGTCACTCATTCAGCTCCATCACGGCCTCCGTTCCAGAGAAGAGCTCTGATTAAAATAGTTCTGAAGGAAAAAACCCAGGAGGCATTTCACGCTTCCATTTACAGAGCTTAATTCTCTTTGATGATAAAAATCTAATGTAACCTTTTTAATTTGTCAGTGTTGGATTGAGAGACGTGGGGCCTGACGCCTTTGCTTCTTCACCCGTGTGGAACGCTGGCGATGGCGAGGTGAGCAACGAGAAGCAATTCACGTCTCCCTTAAGCAACGAAACGCATTACGCCCCGCAATAAAAAAAAAAAACGAACAACCACGATTTTTTTTCCAGCTTATTGCACTAGTCTACTGGTTTTGTTGCCGTCACGATCATATTTCTCACAGTTTTAAGCTTTATGCCAAGGCCTGGAGCTACCGACCGAAGCAAAGCTGTACAGTTTGAAGAGCAGACGGGCTTTTTTTCCCCCCTCTTGATAAAAGAGTATTCGTTTAAAAAAAAAAAAAGCAATGCACTATTTCAGGTTTAGAATCAAATAGCATTGAGAGTCTCCAACTTTAGCCATAAGGAAACTAATTGAGTTTCTACAAGGTTCACTTCACCCTCTACTATGACAATTTCCTAGGTTATGGAACCAGAAAATCCTACATTTTCACTAATATCTTCATAAATTATACATGGAGACTTTTACAAGCATTGGCACGCGGCGTTTTGCGGAGTGACGAGGTGCTGGTCGCTAAACGGGCTTAAATGATCTGTTAAAACGCACATAAATTATAGAAAGTGCAAATGTCAAATTGTGAAAGTGCTTTCATTATGCCAACCAAAATAATTACTTTTAATAGCAACTCGCCAACTTTAACTGAAAATCAAGGGTGTTATGCTAATAGCGCCGTCATGAATGAATACGCTGGTACACGGGAAAAGTAGAAATATGTGTTGTTTTTAAAAATGAAATGTGTGTGCGTGCTAGAGTCAGTTCTTTAATTCCACCATAAACCGAAATTTATACGTGTACCGCTTTTTGGCAAATATAAGCACCCGTTTGTTTCGAATTTTCGACGTTCAAAAAATGGGGCGTGCTTATAATTGCCGATTTCATATATGCGCGTAAATATACACGCCCATTTTTCCACATTTTAAGTCATGAGTCATCACTATAACAAAGGCCTCAATGGAGGATTATGGGAGTTGGAGTTTTAAAGACTAGAATCGATTTTTTTACTATTAGTCAAGTAAAAATCACAATGAAGTGATACAAGTCACAAGTAAAAGTTTGTTAAAGAAATGATAGTATTTTAAAGAGAAAATTAGCGTAATTTAACCAAACATGTAAAAATAAAACTTTTTTTTTTTATTTAAATTTTTTGCCTTAAGAGTTAGGGAAGTTCTTATATTCGTGTAAATACGGTATTTTCACGTTTGATGCGTTGATGACGCAAAAATGAAGAATGCTTTTTTTTCGAATTGCGAAATAGAACGTGTACTCAAATAACCGTATTTCGTAAATATATATATTTTTTTACTCCGCATACATTTCCACAGAACTGAATTATCTACCGTGCTTTGGTAATTGGAGAATTGATCTTTTGATTTTGAATAAAAAGTTTATTTAAGACTGCCATGCCTATAATTGAAAGCACCATTTTAGCAGCATTAATCCAACATACTTAGCATTGCAAGTAATTAAAAGTAACTGAAGCTAAAGAAATTCACAAAAAAAAACGACTTGAATATAATCCGCGTCAACTTTTTTAGTGACGACACGGTTCATCTCAGGTCTCACGCATTTGATGGCAGTCTCTTTTCAAAACAGAGACGACTGTGTTTCATCCGTTGAATTCCGAGCGTACGGCGATGTAATCTGCATCGGTCTGCTGACTCTACAGCCCGTCGCTTTTCTCTGACCTGTGAAAGCATCTAACATTTACCCAGACTAGCCCTGCACCTTTGGTCTTCAGTGAAGATCTGGCTTTCTGCCAACAGAATCTTCTGGATTTATCCATCTCACCCTCTCACTTATTGCCTCACATTGAGCTGTACGGCAATCCCAGTCTGAACTCCATTCACATGACCTTTCCGTGGGATTCTAACAGATTCCCTCGACTCGCCGACCTCCATCTCGCACGATCTCAATCGAAACCTAAAGAAAGTGTATTCCGGGTCTCCAATAGAGCTTCCAAAGTGAGTAAAGCACATCATAATCGAGTGTGTGATGATATTCTGAATCCAGTTACGCCAAATCACTTACGTCCTTGACTAAATGAATCGAGACACTTTCCAGCAAAGGATGAAAAAAACGCTCAGCGATGTATTTAAACCCTACAAGAGATTCAACACGCCGCATTTGTTTGCGATCCCTCCGCCGCGGCGCTAATAAATCAAGAATAAACTGGATTATTAACACGTTCTGACTTCTATCAAAACAGATTTGCCGGAATTTATTTGCGATTTGCGCTATACAATCAAATCAAAGCGTAGATGAAGCCACTCGCCAAACCAACTCGAACAGGAGACAAACAAGGAAAAGCAATTTAAAGTCACAGCTCTGGCGGAGCCGGTGAGTGGTTGTCTGTCAGGCAAAATTACATCTATCCCCAGACTTCTGCACGTAATTTATGGAAATGGAAGAGACATTCCCTCATAGCAGACACAGCGCACTTATGCATGTGAATACATCCATTAAGCAAAGTCACAATTTCAATATGAAGAGCAGAACCAGTAGGGCTCACAATAAGAAAGCCTGTTTAAGCGAGAGGAAGGAAACCATTAACATTCTATAACGAGAAGAGCATTCCATTAAAATTTCACACCTTCTAAAAAACACTTTTTTTTTTTCTACTCGGCCCTCGCCGACAAACACGCGGCGTGAGTCTTCGGCGGAAGGTTATTGGTCTTTCTTCTGAAACGAGGCTGGATTACGCCATTTGTTTTAATATCCTTCACGAGCGGCTCATCAGACTGACACAGAGTCTTTCAGATGCTTTCATCATGTCGCCGTTCAGTCTATTGTCTTCATCGATGCCGACGCGCACGTGTGAAGAGGCGAGGAACAATGGCCTGCAGATGATTGGTTGTGCTGCTTTTACGTGTAATTAACAGTTTCCCACTCTGTGATCCTATAAAGTGCATTAGGAAACACTGATCACGCAGATTTCCTCCGCCCTTGCGTTATAATTACTCATGCAATCTTTTTTAATCATTACATGGATGAATATTCATAGCGTAAGACGTCATGTGCATTTTAGGAGGCTGGAGTTTCTCCAAGACGTTACTTGAAATAAATGATTCTACAGACATTTGGCAAATTGTGTCTTTTTTTTTTTGTTTTTTTGTTTTTAAGATGTATGGATAAATAGAATAATGGAAGGGGGGCAGACCATCTAGATTGATTGGTAGACGGACGTATTGATGGACACAGACTGCAAAAAAGACAGATAAATGAAATAGATGAGTAGATGGAAGTATGTATGGATAAAAGGAAGGAAGAATAGATGATAAAAGGATGGATGGATGGATATATGTGGATATATAAACAGACACATGAATGGATAGATTGATGGATGGATGGGTGGATAGATTTATAGACAGATAAACAGACAGACCCATTGGTAGATAGATAGATAGATAGATAGATAGATAGATAGATAGATAGATAGATAGATAGATAGATAGATAGATAGATAGATAGATAGATAGATAGATAGATAGATAGATAGATCACAGTCCTATACACAGACAGACACATGGATGGATGAATGGATGGATGGATGGATAGATGGATGGCGAGATAGATAGATAGATAGACACACAGACAGATAGGCAGATAGACAGATAGATAGATAGATAGATAGATAGATAGATAGATAGATAGATAGATAGATAGATAGATAGATAGATAGATAGATAGATAGATAGATAGATAGATAGATAGATAGATAGATAGATAGATAGATAGATAGATAGATAACAGTCCTATACACAGACAGACACATTAATGGATGGATGGATGGATGGATGGATGGATGGATGGCTAGACAGACAGACAGACAGACAGTCAGACAGACAGACAGACAGACAGACAGACAGACAGACAGACAGACAGACAGACAGACAGACAGACAGACAGACAGACAGACAGACAGATAGATAGATAGATAGATAGATAGATAGATAGATAGATAGATAGATAGATAGATAGATAGATAGATAGATAGATAGATAGATAGATAGATAGATAGAACAGCAAGTCAAATAGACAGACAGACACATGGATGGATGGATTAATAGATAAATAAATGGATGGATGAATGAATTATTGGATGGATGAATAGATGTAGAGAACAGACAGACAGTCAAAAAGACAGATAGACAGGCAAACAAATCCACAGCTAGATTGACTGACAGACAGACAGACAGACAGACATTCAGAGCTCAGTTTCTCATGGAAGCTGAGAACAAAAAGTACGAGGGAACTTTCATAACTCTCTCGTCCATGTCTCTGCAAATGAAGGTTGACACTGACTCCCTTTGTTGTCTTGTGCAAAGACTTGGAGAAGAAAAGGCGCTTTCTGGGCTGTGAGCGGTAGCAGGCCATGTTGTGGAGGAGAATGGCTCCTGGCTAAATGGAGGAAGTGATGCAGCAGACGGGCGACTGGACTGAAGCATGCTGGGACTGCCAGAGCTCTTCTCACTCGCAGCGCCCAACCAGGAAGACACATCCTTCGCTCTTATATAAGACGCATAAACTGTCAAGTTCATGCGTGAAAACTCCACCAAAACAATCCAAAAATTGCCCGTTTGGAATCTCGCCAACAGTCGCGTTAAAACACATCACAGCACAAGCGGAGCGCAATAAATGTGCGTCTTCTTCACAAAGGACGTTTTTTTTCCGCCACGTCCTTCTCGACAGAAGTTGGAGAAGAGCATACGGCACATTACGGGGACCGAATAATGCGGCCACAACAAGTGGAGCCCGGTATTGATGCTTCTGACGGAGTTGTTTATTAGGATGGAAGCGCTCTAGTTTTGTCAAGTCGCATCATGCCGCTCGCCTGCACCCAACAACTCACCACACAACAGGAAGTCACGGGGAAGAAGCCAGCATCTCCTCACACAACACAAGACTACAACTCTATAAAGCATCATGTCATCTCTGAGATAGAAAGAAATGAAAAAAAGTAAAGCGAGTGTCAAAGTGGCAACTAGGGAGCGTTTCGATGTGCTTTGGATTGAGAATAGAATAGAATAGAATGGAAAAGAATAGAAAAGAATAGAAATGCATAGAATAGAATAGAATTTAATAGAATAGAAAACAGAACAGAATAGAATAGAATGCTTTTGTTGTCATTGTATCCCAGGGTTACAATGAAAAATGTAAGTACATTTTATTTATTTATACATTTATATATTTATTTTTATATATCTACTTTTCTGAGATAAAATCCACATTGTGCTTTACAAGGTGTACCTGCAGATAAAAACCAAATACAATACAATTAGCAGGATAAAACCCAACACTATAAAACTACAGTAAGAAAAATAAATGATAAAAAAATCATAAAAAGTCAGAACCTAAAATGCTGTCAACTAAAATCCTGTTTAAATAAATGTGTCTTCCGCAGTTTCTTTTTTTTCTGTATTGCTACACCCATTTGGTGCAAAAAAAAAAAAGAGATGAGATAACAGAGTAAAATATACACACTGAATAAATCAATATATTTAAACTACAGTGTATTACCCCTCCTATTATGTTCGGGCCAGTTTGACCTGCTTTCAAAGTTTAAAATAATAAAAAAAATTCTTAAAAGTGTTTTTTCAGTTTGAAACTTCTCCTGCTTGACTTTTTTAGAGTAATCATTCGAAACTTCTGCTTGTCTTAGTTAGTGTAATCTACATAAAAACAAAAAAACGTTCTGTCTACATATTTGTTTGTAGCTAAATGTTTCTGTCACAATGATAATGTTCGGGTCAATTTGACCCTTCAGACAAAACAGAGGCTAAAAAAAGTCAGAAAAATCAAATACTATTTGTTTCTTTGCAACATTGGAACATTATACACCGCTGTATCACACTCACACACTCTCTCTCAGACACACACACACTAACTGTTTTGTGGAAACGTTTTAGTTTCTGACACTTATAAGCATGATAAAAGTTCCCAGGTCAAAATGACTGGTGAACATTATTGATGTTCCTCTGAAACGAACAAAACAGGAGGGTTAATATATGGTACAAAATATAGGCGAGGAAATAAACGCTCTAAATGTCATTAAAAATGCAGTTGTAACACACAAACCCGGAGCAGTGGGCAGCTTGAACCACACCAAAAGTGGCATTCGATCCTAACCACTCCCAACTATTGGGCCACAACTGCCATCAAAGTGTGTGAAGACCGAACGAAGATCGGCGGAGAAGATCAACACGGCGGTATTAATAATAAATGCAGCTTCTGTGAAAATCCACCGCGGGAAGGAACATTAACATACACGGAGGTTCTTCTGTCACAATCCCACCACTCTTAATTCACTGGAAGATAAACTGACTGTGGATAAGAAAGATCAAAGCCTGAAGATCTAAACCGCGTTTCACTCGACAAACACCGACTTTGGTAAGACGGTAAAGCTCTTCTCTTTTTTTTTATTCTACACACATCACAACAGAAAACAAGCCGCTGAATTAATGTGTGTAAATGCTGTCTTGAATGATGTCATTGTGATGATGTCATAATATGGAGGGCAGTTTGTAATTGCAATCAGCTACATTGTAGACATAAATAATGCATGATGTCATCAAAAAAAGAAGTCACGAATGTTGCGCAAAATAAATGATGTCAGGAATGATGTCATCGCGAAAGAAAAACAATGCTTGAATGATGTCATTGTGATGATGTCATAATTAAGCAGTCGTTAATAATGTTGTTGTATATAGTGTCATAATAAACAATGACAAGTCATTAACAAAGTTGTGAATGTTGTCGAAATAAACAACGTCATCAGCAAAACTGTTGTGTATGAGGTCACCATGAACATGCACCAATGATGTCATTACGAACAATGATGTCTTGAACGATGGCATCATGAACAAAGATGTCATCATGAGCAATGATGTCATCATGACCAGTGTTATCTTGAATGATGTCATCATGAACAGTGATGTCATGACTGTTATTATGAACAATGATGTTTTGAAAGATGGCATCCTGAATAATGATGTCATCATGAACAGTGATGTCATAAATTATGTCATCATGTAAAACAACGTCAATAATGATGTAATTACAATGATCTCTTGAAAGATGGCATCCTGAATAATGATGTCATCATGAACAATGTTATCTTGAATGATGTCATCTGAGAACAATGATGTCATGAGCAATGTTGTCTTGAATGATGTCATCATGAACAGTGATGTCATGACTGTTATTATGAACAATGATGTTTTGAAAGATGGCATCCTGAATAATGATGTCATCATGAACAGTGATGTCATAAATTATGTCATCATGTACAACGTCATTAATGATGCAATTACAATGATCTCTTGAAAGATGGCATCCTGAATAATGATGTCATCATGAGCAATGTTGTCTTGAATGATGTCATCATGAACAATGATGTCATGAGCAATGTTATCTTGAATGATGTCATCATGAACAGTGATGTCATGACTGTTATTACGAACAATGATGTTTTGAAAGATGGCATCCTGAATAATGATGTCATCATGAACAGTGATGTCATAAATTATGTCATCATGTACAACAACGTCATTAATGATGCAATTACAATGATGTCTTGAAAGATGACATCATGAATAATGATGTCATCATGAGCAATGTTGTCTTGAATGATGTCATCATGAACAGTGATGTCATGAATGATGTCATCATGTACAACAATGCCAATAATGATGTCATTACGAACTATGATGTCATGAATGAAGTCAGCAAAAACATTCCATGATAAATGCTAGTTTGGAAGTTTCAGTACGTCCTACTTTTAATAAATTCAATTTTTGTAATAAACACGAACGGAAACAACAGCATTTGGCACGTTTTTGAACAACAATTTTTTTTTTTTAAACCAACCCTGAAAACAAGACCAAGTTTTTAGGAGCAAATAAAATGGTTTGGAAGAAACCAAGCAATCTGTACAAAAATCCAACGAGGTGGATCTGGAAGCGAGACTCCACCAATGGCTGATCTCTGGCAAGGTGAGTTGCTCTGAAATGAAAAGCCGTAACAACACGGAGCGATGAGATGAGCAGCGATGATTAGGTGTCGGAGCTCTCACCAGCTCCCTAGAGCAGACAGGAAGTACTATATTATGCTGTGGAGCCGTGCTATTGGCCGGTAATTAATTTGCCCTGTGCACACAGACATTCATCAGCGACATGGAGCTCCGATTTAACGCATCTCAGACACTTGGGCGTCCTCCACTCCAGACGCCGAGCAAGACCGCACTTCCAGGACCAGACGAAGATCTCATTACACCGCCATTTAATACGTCTTTGATGAAACTGTCTTCGTTTCGATTTTTTATTTAGTTTTTAGTCACAGTCTCTTGTTTTTAGTCTCAAATTTGTCATCTTACTTTTATTTGTTTCATTATATTTTAAGTCGACTAAATACCACAACATTTTTGTCGACTAAATTACAGTATAGAGTTGATGAAAATATAGGTGCTATATATTCTAAATGTTAACTAAAGTTGCTATGTGTAAGAAATCTGAAAACGTAGTTAACCATGGACCTATAAAATATATACAAAAAAACTCTTGAACTTGTTTTTATGAACTTTTTTTTCAAGCCAAATAAATGTATTCTCATAAATGAAACCTCAACAAAGAGAATAATAAATACAGTAAATAAATAAAATGCGTACATTTAATTGCATCACGCTTTTCGTGCACCGCTGAAAGACTCCTGATTGGTTCTCGTTTGTACCCGCCTTTCTCCCCAAGCTCTGATTATAATTGGATGTCGTCATGAAAGGCACTTTTGTTTAGTTTTTATTCGTTGATGAAAGTGTCAATAAATGTAGTTAAAGATTTCGTCTCTGAGCGGGAGTTTTTATATAGTTCACGTTTCGTTTTCGTCAGGTAAAATGTGTTGCGTTGACGAAGACGATGACGAAAATATTTTGACTACGAAATTAACACTGTGCTGAAACACTCAGGTATTGTTTCTCAAGCACAACAACTGAGTCATTATATATACACCGTAAATCCTCCAATAGAACGCCACCTCTAATAGAACGCCACCTC
This sequence comes from Paedocypris sp. Pulau Singkep, assembly GCA_017309775.1. Taxonomy (NCBI): domain Eukaryota; kingdom Metazoa; phylum Chordata; class Actinopteri; order Cypriniformes; genus Paedocypris; species Paedocypris sp. Pulau Singkep. Next base: position 4,702,159 of record MU204318.1, on the reverse strand, counting down.
TAATAGAACGCCACCTCCAATAGAGCGCCACCTCCAATAGAGCGCCACCTCTAATAGAACGCCACCTCTAATAGAACGCCACCTCCAATAGAGCGCCACCTCCAATAGAGCGCCACCTCTAATAGAACGCCACCTCTAATAGAACGCCACCTCCAATAGAACGTCACCTCCAATAGAACGCCACCTCCAATAGAACGTCACCTCCAATAGAACGCCACCTCCAATAGAACGCCACCTCCAATAGAACGTCACCTCCAATAGAACGTCACCTCCAATAGAACGCCACCTCCAATAGAACGCCACCTCTAATAGAACGCCACCTTTAATAGAACGCCACCTCTAACAGAGTGCCACCTTGAGGGAAGAGTTGAAAGTTAGGCCGCCATCCCCTTCTATTCGAGCTTTTATCATATATAAATTTGTTTTTTATTTATGCGTTAGTCTCCACTATAGTCATTTGACGTATCGGTATGGAGAAAAGCTTCCTGCCGGACAATGTGTGGGAAGCCATGGGTATTTGAATTCTGCTGGTCATAAAGGAAGAAAAGTTTAACCCATGCTTAGATGTGTGTTTTTTTTTATAGTAATCAGTATGTAAAAAATTGGTAATCCATTTAAAACCATAGGGCATTGGTCAAAGTTAGAATGCATATTTTTTGACAGTTTGAGAGTGATTCAAAATTCGAAGTGTTCTGCTTGACCAGTTGAAGGATAGAATGTTTGGCTATTTATGACTGGTTAAAGATTAGAATTATAAAGAGTATATAGAATGTTTATCGTTTAATCGGTTGCAATTTTTTACTAGCTCCATCTTTCTAGCTCCAAAAAAACCATCTGGCTCCGTTTTTTTTCCGGCATTAGACTTTGCTAATAAAGTTCTAGCGTGACGCTTACAATCTCTCGACTCCTAAAAGTTTCTACATTTTCAACCACAAACCCTCCATCACGCCACTTATTTACGTCTTTCTCCTGATAGGCTCGAGATGAAGGCTTTCTGAACATCTCCAGCAGAACGAAAGCTCCAGGGATGACATCAGAAAACAGAGGGGGGATAATGGAGCCACCCATGCCCATTAATTTCCCGGGCTGGAGTGGACTGGCAGTACCATCCAGGCCGGCTGTGTGTGGCGCCGACGCTTTGATGGACATGTGATTATGAAGCCCTGCAGTTTCTTAGATTGTAATCACGGGTCTCTGTAGGACAGCTACAATGTGCCGCCGGTCATTACGCGGCTGTCAAGGTGTGCGCTGATAGATAAGTACTCGCACTCGTCCGTGCCAATTCATGCCACTTAATCATGCATGCGTTCCAATCCAGTTCGGATGCCACTTCCTCACAGCTTCATTTCACATGATGGCCGACCTTCAATTTTCCCAACGAAAAAAAAAAAACGATGTCTGTTATTCATCCCTTATCTGGTGTGTAAAGCAATCTTTGGATGAAGCGAGGCTGGAAGTCTGCAGGGCGAGGACGCTAACTACGCGCTGGCCACGCCGAACATTAGCGGATCTGAAAATAGAACAGCCAAAGATTTATTGGAATTCTGTTACAAAGCCGACTATAGCCCACATAAGTGGAGCATCTGTGCCGGGGACGGAGGAAAGGCAGGCGAGAGAGAGAAGAGGAGGTTAAATAAGAAACTAAATCAGCCCGGGTCGCGGACTCGAGGTGTTTTAAAGGTGCTGGATATCAAACTGTGAAGCAATTTCTTTGAAGCCATTAAGATCCGGAAGCTCAAAATTGCAATTATTGGAGAGTTTACGCATCAGGAGCTGAAATCAAACGGGCCGCTTGTATAATAAGGGTAAGAAACCGAGAATACGGAGTCTTTCAGAGACTAACTAAACGCCAGGACAAAGCTATTTCCACGCATTCTGTTTCAAAATGTCTTTAATGGGTTTGCTATTGGAATTTTCACTTGTGCAAATGTATAAATTGTCGGGACTTTTAGAGAGAGCAGTGTTCAGTAAAACGTTAACTGAGAATTATTATTTTCATTATATGGATGGATGGATGGATGGATGGATGGATGGATAGATATGTGGAATCAGGCATTCTACCTTATAAGACAAAATATATCCAGCAAAATTATGAAACGTACTGGATTTCACACATTGCCTAGGCATTCTATAGAATTCCTAAAGATTAGACAGGGAGAGTAGGGAACTTGAGCATTCCAACGGCTCCACCTAAAATCGCAAAATTACTTTTCTAAATATACATTAATAATTAAACGAAATTGCAGACGAAAATAAAAACACACTTTAAAAAAAACAAGCCAGGAAAAAAGTGGGGAAGTCTGTGAACATTTACAAACAATAACGAAGAAGCGCTGAACCAAAGTGAATCAAATTCTGAGATTACAACAATGTCTTGAGAAAGAAGAAACTATGTTTGTAAATTAGTATGTTCCCCAAAATCCAATAGAGGAAACGGAAAAGTGCATTCTAATGACGCAAATGAAAAGGAACCAACATGGCTTCCTAGTCTTTAGTTTGTTTCAATAATAACTAAAGTCACACGCACACAAAAAAAACCTTAACTCACAGAGAATCTCAGAACCAGAAATTGGTCGTTATTCCAAGATCACAATAGAGACAGAGGAAACTATACTTCTGAGTTTTTTATTTCGTTATTTTAATCTTAAAAAAAATGCTGTATCATCACCAAAGTTCTTTCGAATTCGGAAAGTTGACACTTTGTCGTTTCTTATTGTCATTCTATAGAATTCCTAGGCAAAGTGTGAAACAGTGCAAATGTTTCACGATTCTTAAAAACATCTGCATTTCACACAGCAACATATATGTTAATGTGTGAAAATGTACGTTTCAAAAGAGACATCTATTAAATAAATCCTGATTCAAATAGACGCTACGTGAATAAAAACAGCCTGACTGAGAAAAAACAGACTTTCAGCTCCGTTCTGAATAACACAAAGCTGTTATTGTTCAAATGATGACTATTTCAAACCTATTATTTGGTAAAAAATAGCCACTGTGATCTCACTTTCCAAACGTTTTACCCTGAGTGTCACAACCAAAAGAGGAAATCAAATATACTGTAAAAAGTGATTGTTAAAACAGACTGTTCAAGGAAATCCACGTTGCATAAACCACGTCACACACACACACACACACACACGCACACACACACACACACACACACACACACACACAAATCTTAATGAAACATCATTATATTTTAGATTGAGTTATTAACTAGAGCCTACAAAGTGAATAACCTGCGGCTCAGTCTTAGAGAGCGAAAGGATCGGCTCGTCTCAGGTCGCAGCAGGAAGTGTTTATAGGAAAGTGCTGAGTCAGCGGGTGACGGCTGCCTGCTAGTGATAGCATTAGCATTTCACTTCCACCAGCTCATTATGACGGAGAGTGTGCCGTCTTGTAATTAGCGCTGACTTATTGAGGGTTGCTCATGTTGTAAGTGTCTGACACCTGGAAGCGGGAGAAACCTTCTCAGCATCACTGGAGATGCTGGAGCTGACTGGGAGCCAGAGATGAGACGTACTGTAACACGCTATACGCTTTATTCAGTTGCTTATTCTTTGTCGTTTTAACGGGGTTGGGGAGAGGTGGAGGGCTTCCTGAGTACATTTCGATTTGTGAAGACTAAGATATGATAAGATAAGATAAAGATACAGATAAGATAAGATAGAGTTTATTAATCCCACTAGGGGAAATGTTTGTGTTCTACAGTAGCAAAAAAAAACAGAGAAAGAAAGACGTTTTTAACAGAAAAGAATAAAGACAGATAACAACAAGAGTTTAGTCCAAAATATCCTACAAAAGAGGTAAATATAGTTTAAATCGACGCTACGTGAATAAAAACAGCCTGACTGAGAAAAACGGACTTTCAGCTCCGTTCTGACTAACACAAAGCTGTTATTGTTCAAATGATGACTATTTGAAACCTATTATTTGGTTAAACTGGCCACTCTGATCTCACTTTCCAAATGTTTTTCCCTGAGTGTCACAACCAAAAGAGGAAATCAAATATACTGTAAAAAGTGATTGTTAAAACAGTCTGTTCAAGGAAATTCATGTTGCAGTAAACCACGTCATGCGCACACACACACACACAAACAGCTACAAAACGTCTTTTGTTCTCGGTCGGCTTGTGGGAGTGTGAATGTGAAAATAAAAATGAAGGAAAAAGCAATGCAAGCTAAAAACTGTTAGAAAAACGTACAGATGTGTGAGATCTTATTTAAAATTGGTCTTATTTAGATCTCCAAATTCTATACTGTATTATTTAAGATTGTAAAGCATTCGCTGTGGACCACAAGGAAAAAATGTCATCATGCAAGGAAACGTGTTTCCGGAGAGTTTCAATAAACCTTTTAAATCGTGAATCATTATTGGAATTATTGGAAATAACGTTACATTAAAATTATTATTTAATATTTTAGACAGAATATTAATATTTTTATATCACACAATACTGACAAAGATCCCAAATGATTTTGACCCAAATGTGAAAAAGCTGGTACTTTTAAAAGTCTTTTCTTAACATAATTTATCACGTATAACAAGAGTGTGCGTTGATTTTTCATGTATCATTTTTTAATTACGTATATATTGTTTCATGACTCTTTTATATGTATGTATTATAATAATATAATCATTACATTATATTTTTTAATTACGCATTATCTCCATCTTCAAACTTGAGTAGAATCCTTCAACTATCCCGACTTTGTCGTAATAACAGAGCTTTTATTTTGGACGATGGCAACAACCCCTCCCCCCTCTGAGAGCAGGAAGTGACCTCACGCATGGCTGGTGCGGAGTGTGTGTTTACGCCGCTGCGAAGGTGTAATTTGATGTTGTGCGCGGCTGAATTAAAAGCACGCGTGTGTGTTGATTGTACAGTTGTAATTATAATCAGGACGGCTGCCACTTTCCAGGTGTTTCTGAAGCGACAACAGTCAATCAGACGCCGGCAACAGCGAATAAAAACACATGCAAATCAATTTACTAAATAAAACAAGATGATAAAACAAATATCTATATATTTTTTGTCACTCTCTCTCCATCTGTTCATTCATTCTATCTGTTTTCTGTCGTGGTTCTGTACATATCTAGTTACTGTAATTTTGTGTTCTTCACGCACCAGTCTGTCTGTCCATCTTTTTTTCTTTCTGTCTGTATTTCTCTCTCTATCCATCCATCCATCTCTATAACTGTCATTCTATATTACCAATCTGTCCATCCATCAGCACATCCACTCATCTATCTGTCTATCTGTTTGTCTATCTGTCTATCTAATTGTCTCTGTGTCTCTCCTCCATCTGCCTTTTTATTAGCCTGTCTGTTCATCTTTCTGTCCTTCTCCGTCCGTCCATCTATCCACTACATTATATCATTTTCTGTCTGTCTTTCTGCCTTTCATTATTTTTCTATCAATACTGTCTGTCTATCAATACTGTCTGTCTATCTCTCTAGCTATAATCCATCCATTCATCCATCATATATCTGTCCATTCGTCTTCTCATGCATCCATCCATCCGTCTGTCTGTATATCTGTTTGTCTTTCTAAGTGTGTGTCTGTCTCTCATCCACTACATTATATCATTTTATCTATCTTTATCATCTATCTATCTATCTATCTATCTATCTATCTATCTATCTATCTATCTATCTATCTATCTATCTATCTATCTATCTATCTATCTATCTATCTATCTATCTATCTATCTATCTATCTATCTCTCTATCTCTCTCTCTCTATCTATCTCTCTCTCTATCTATCTCTCTTTCTCTCTCTCTCTATCTATCTATCTATCTATCTATCTATCTATCTATCTATCTATCTATCTATCTATCTATCTATCTATCTATCTATCTGTCTACCATCCACCCATCCATCCGTCCACCGTATATCTGTCCATCCGTCTGCCCATCCTCTCTGTCTGTGTATCTGTTTGTCTATTTCTGTCTATATCTTTATCAGTCCGTCTATCTGTCTGTCTGTCTGTCTGTCTGTTCTTCATTGTGATCCTGTGATAGTGTCCTAAAAACGTGAACGCAGAACAAGCCTGAAAGAAAAGATAAAAGATCTAATCTAGAATGGAAAGCGCTGAATGCACGTGTTCTTCTCCACACAACCGCCACATCAGCTGTTTCCACCAGCGGCCATTTTTTAAAAATCTGTCCATTTATTCTACAGCTCCACCATTTACATGGGACATTTCCATAAAACCAATGGATTTCATTGAATTATTGTTAGATTTCATTTTTTTTTCTGTGTAGATCTCAGAGAAGGAATCTGTTCATTCATAATGGGATTAATCTGCCGGGCTAATTCGCTGGCAGTGGTGGCAGAGCGAGGGCTTGTGTGTGGACACACTCTTCACCCATTGTGTGGAACATTGTCTCTCGCTGAGCTGCTTCTTCAGCGCTATGATGGAGGATTCTTCACATCGAGGTGAACGCAGTTAATGCTTCCCACCCCTGCGCATTCTCTCCAGCATCTGTGCCGAGGAACTACAAGAAATACACACACACACACACACACATTGGGTTTAGGGTGCCAAAAATCTAGGAGGTAAATGGAGCTTGCAAAAAGAAGCGTATTGTTCTGAAACATGAGCGTAAAAATGTTTAATGCAAGGGCATGAAAATATGCGCGAACACACACACACACACACACACACACTTTATATTCCGTCTATATTTTGTCTGATTGAAAAGGGTTTCTGAATTTGTGCTCTCTCACAGAGGGAGAAGAACAAACACTGCTCTTCTCTTTCAGTTAGCTCAAGTGTTAAATTGGGCAGAATTGTAAAGCATTTTTTAATATTTTATATCTAAGTTCAGATTGCATTTTATATCTAAGTTGGACGCTTCTTCGTTTTTTTTTTTTAAGAATAAAGAATTTTTTTTTGAAGAATTTACTTCATTTTATGGAGTATCTTGGCCAGGCTGAATTTTCATCCATCCATATTGGAAACCACTTTTCCATTTCCGGTTCACATGGAGATGGAGCCAATCACAGCAATTTTGGGGCTGAAGGCCGATTTCCAGCCAATCAGAGAGCAGGACACACACACTGACACTCCCACCTTTTGGCAATTTTTCTGAATCAGATTCTTCTGAACGTGTTTTTTGATCCGTGGGAGGAAACTGGAGACCCAGAGGAAACCCACTCGAGCAAAAGACCTCGACTGGGCCTTGAACCTTTTCATTTTGTCTTTCATTTTGTCAAGACATTTTGAGTTAACAGAGCTAGCAGTCAAAAAGTGAAAAGCGAATGAATTTGACACCATCGTGCAGCACTTTCGTAAATATTCTCGTATTTAGAAATAAACAAACAAACGTCAATGTATCATGTGGCACTGGATCATAGGTTCGATTCCCAGGAAAAGCAGGAATTTGTTGAATTGTGGAAATTGTAATGAAATGTGTGTTGCTTTGGATAAAAGCGTCTGCTAAATGACTGTAAAGTAAAGAAAAGTAAAGACAACAGTGCTGGCAGTCAGAAATTGAAAAGCGAATGAATTTGACACCATCGTGCAGCACTTTCGTAAATATTCTCGTATTTAGAAATAGACAAACCAACGTCAATGAAATTGCTTCACTGGAACGACCCAGACAGCTCATAATATAATAAAAGCGCAAAACTTCATTCACGTGTCAGTTTCACGCAGGCCAACAATCCACATCACGCGCTGAAATCACTTCCAAGACAATTTCCCCTTTAAGCAGATTAAGCGCTGGCTTCTGGTGACAGGCCGAATGCGGAATATTTCCTTCCCGGCCTGGCTGATGTTCTGGTTTACCGCAGTATGTCAGGCTGAATTCA
>MU204318.1:4675515-4687368 GCA_017309775.1 Paedocypris sp. Pulau Singkep | reverse complement strand
TCTCTCTCTCTCTCTCTCTCTCTCTCTCTCTCTCTCTCTCTCTCTCTCTCTCTCTCTCTCTCTCTCTCTATCTATCTATGTGTCTGTCTATCTGTCCACCTGCCGTCTACAATATCTATCAATCTGTCTGTCTATCTATCTATCTATCTATCTATCTATCTATCTATCTATCTATCTATCTATCTATCTATCTATCTATCTATCTATCTATCTATCTATCTATCTATCTATCTATCTATCTATCTATCTATCTATCTATCTCTGTTTGCCTGTCTGTCATACTGTAATACTGTCAAAGTTGACACTGTGTCATTAATACTGTATATTTGTAAGACTGCGATTGTTTTTTTCATTTTTCCCGTCTTAGCTAATTCGTCCTGCAAATATTTGCCCTGCGATGCTTCACCCAACGTTTGCTAATGTTTACAAAAGCATTAGCAGATAATTTCAGGTATGTACACGTCACACACACACACACACACACACACACACACACGCAGGAACGTCTACACTATCTTGCACGTGTTATCGCGGTACACAAGTGGAAGAAAATCCATTCTGTTCTGCCTGTCATCGAAACCTGGGGGTTTAGTGAGAGCGGTAGAGACAATGTGTGTGTGTGTGTGTGTGTGTGTGTGTGTGTGTGTGTGTGTGTGTTTTCCTATAAGAGTCTTCACCTGGTTGCGTCTTGCCCCTGTTATTACAGAACACACATCTCTTCTCTATAGTATCTAACTCTCCAGATGCCTCCCGACAGCCGGAGAGCCTTCGACTTCAACCACTTCACTGCAGGCTATATGTCCGAGCAAATAGAAATCTAAGCAGCACCGCAGGTCTCGCAGTTCTCCGCGTATCAGCAGACCGAGCCGAGCGAGGAACACATCAATCAAAATAGAACTAACATTAGAACTAATGATAGTAGAACCCGACCCGGAGACTGGTCGCACATGTGTGGAGAGGAACGTATTTTTCATCTATAGCTAATGCGCCATCATTTCCCAGCAGCCCTTGCTGGGAGTGATCAGATGGGGCTTTTACACTGAGCAGACAACTCCGACTTCTGGAGCAATTCTCCCGAAAAAGTGAAGCTAAAATGCTGACTTAAAAAGGTATATTAATGGATGAACTACTGAATTTATTTCATTTTTAATTAAATACTAAATTTAATTAAGTACTATCGGTCATTAATAAAGCACGTTTTTACAAAAAATTATTTCTTTATACTTTTTGTTTCCATTTTTTTTATTTATTTTTTTAAAATACAAACCCACAGACAATCACAATTTAAAAAAAAATGCTTAAATTGGATTCATTATTAATACAGTTATAAAAGCACAAATATTATAACAATAATATAATAACAATTATGTACATTACAACATTACAAAAAAAAATAAGAAATGAATTATTAAATTGATTCATAAATATAATATGTATATACATTATATAAACATATTGTGGAATGTAAGAAGCAAATGTAAGCAATTATTGCATTAAACAATTACAAAAAACAATTATGCATTTTTATCACACAGCACTTTCACACACTGAGTCACTGAGAAGAATCCCGTACAGAAAATGTCTCTTGATCACTTCCTGTTGCTGTTCATTTAAATAAAGTCTGAGTAGAATACGCAAACCTGTATCTATTGATTTAATTAGACGGAGGGCTTGTAAATGCGGCTGATGAACTCCTCTTACACACCCACACACAGCTTACAAGAGAAATCTGTCTAAAAATAACGTCTGAGGCTGAAGGAAAACGCGCCGCGTGAGCAGAATAAATGTGATTTGTAAGTACAAAGCCGCTGAGGTGAGAAAAGCCACTCTGCTTTGGTCAAAATTAATGCATTACTGCAATCAGATTTTTTTCTAATGAGCTGAAGCCTTCAAGCCTGATTCAAGACGGCTATTCCCAGTTGCCGTGTACTAAGAGAGCGCAAAGGTGAGTGGGAAATTAATCGCTGCGTCGTCCCGCCGTCCTTCGGAATTCATTAATACAATTCCCCGAGAGTTTTCCGCGTCACTATATCACAAACAACATTAGAGCTAATCAAACTAGGCAATTATGGAAAAGGTTTGAATGTTAGGAAAGGTCGACGCTTGAGTGCACCACAGCAGAAACATCTGCCAATTCTGGAGTCATCGATTAACCTGCTAGAATCCAAAGTTGTTGAGCATTGAACCAAATGCCTGCTCTGGGACTCGAACCCGCAGCCTTGGCATCATCTGTGCCGGAAATCTCCTAAACGCTTCACTATTTTGTCCATTTTTGACATTAAAAATCAAAACTCTTTCCCCAAGACTTGCAGTCGGACTCAACAGCTTGGACAATAACGCCTCACTCCAGGTACCAGGACGAGAATCCATTGACAAATGAACAATAACTTCACAGCTCCGACTGCCGGTTCAGACTTTAATAGGGTAATTGCCTGAGTGCCCAGGGAGAGACAACTCTCCGCAAAATAGCTCAGAGCTTATCAGATCCCACACGTTCCAAAAACCCAATCTAAAGCCAGACTTATTACAGCCCCGCTGATCCACTATCTGCCCCGCTTTAATTAAACTGCAAGCGCAGATACAAAGCCAGATAAACACCATTGAGAGCGGCTGACATGATCTTCTCTCCAAACGCAACAGTCCCCATTATCTTCCCACGGCGACATTCACGGCAGAAACAAAACCAAGATCTTGGGAGAAACCTTGACTTCGCCAGCAAGGAAGTTCTCAAGCATTTTGTGGGACTCACCATGCCCGCTCCTGAGGAACGCCGGAGATCGATAAATGGAGATGGGGGAAGCGTGATGCCGGGGGACGTGGAAAGGGTGATCGGGGTGGGTGTGCGAGGTGGACACTCCTGGAGGTCTGGAGGCGATCCCTGAACTATCCGAGTGTCCAGCAGAAGAGGTCCACACTGAACTCACAATACATCCCAAGGTCAGAGACCACATCCAAGGGGTCCAGCTGAGCGGGAAGAGGGGTCGCCTCCCTTGACCACCAAGAAGCAACGCCGCCACTCTGCTGGGACGCATGATGAACGCCCGTCTCGCTCTTAGACTCTAGGCACGAAGAACTTTGAGAGGAGAGTTCTCTCATGATGCAGAAAACCCCATGCTCGGAGTCACAACTTCCTCTTCCAGCCTCGGCAGCCGGCACCTGTGAAAACGTAGAGTCCTTTGGTGGCTGCTGAGCGTCCGGAGGAGAACAGTGATGGTCTGAGATCAGTCTCTCGGAGCCCGAGACCCGACGAGGCGACAATTACCCGGCGGATAGGGGGGTCATGACCCGACCCTGCCACTCATTCACTGTCCAGCCGACACAAAGGAAGCCACAGAGAAAAAGACTTTCCCCGCTTTCTCCAGGAGGATTAACTCTGGTACCAAACAAATTCCTTTCCCCAGCTCTGTCCGCTGCAGGGCTCCGAGGTGTTGCAATACAAAGACTTGGACTGAAACGCGGCTCACACTCTCTCTTCTGATTCTCTTCCTCGCGAGATTAGTATTGCTCAGCCTGTCTGTATTTGGACAGAGGCTTGACGCACTTTCAGCAGCTCCGCTAAGCAACCGGAGAGTGAGAGGAGGACAGAGAGGGAGGGAGGGAGAGCGAGCGAGGGAGAGCGAACCAAGAGAGAGAGAGAGAGAGAAGGGGGGGGGGCAGAAAAGGTGAGGCAAAAAAAGAGAGCGGCAGATAGAGAAAGGGAAAGAGACGATGATTGAAGGAGTGTGTGTGTGAGGGAGAGAAAGATGGAAACACAAAATGGGAATGAAAGAATAGGACATAGACAATGGGGACAGATATGGAAGAAGAGGCAGAAAAAGACAGAGAGACGCGAGAGAAACAAAGAATGAGGGAGTGAGTGAAAGAGATGAGAGACAGGGCGGATAGATAAAGAGAGGTAGAAAAAGATAGTGTCACAGAGAAGAGATTAAAAGGGGGGGGGGGCAGGGAAAACAAGAAAGAGAGAGAGAGCGAACAAGGAAAACTGAGAGAGAAAGAGGGGGGGGGCATAAAAGGTGAGGGAAAAAAAGAGAGCGGCAGATAGAGAAAGGGAAAGAGACGATGATTGAAGGAGTGTATGTGTGGGAGAGAGAAAGAGGGAAAGGTAGAGAGACAGAATGGGAACAGAATTAAGGAGATAGACAATGGAAACAGATATGGAAGAAGAGGCAGAAAACGATAGAGAGACAAACAGAGAAGGTGAGAGAGGCAAAGAATGAGGGAGTGGGTTAGAGAAAGAGATGAGAGATGGGGCAGATAGACAAATATAGCTAGAAAAAGATAAAGTCTCACAGAGAAGAGGATAAAACTAAAGATTATGGGAGGGAGACAGAGAAAACAAGAAAGAGAAAGAGAACAAGGAGAAGTGAAAACAAGAAAGAGAACATGTGGGAGAAAGAGAAAGGGAGAGAGACAAAGAGTAAGTGAGTGAGTGAGCAAGCGAGGGAAAAAGAGAGAACCGATAGAGGGGGGGCCGGGGGGGGGGGCAAATAAAAGAGAGCGACAGATAGAGAAAGACACGAAGATTGAAGGAGTGTGTGTGAGAGAGAGAGAGAGAGATGGGAGAGATGGAGCGAATAGATTAAAAAGAGAAAATGATACAAATAAAAATCAGAGAGAGAGAGAGAAATAACAAGAAAAAATGAAAACAAAAAAGAGAACTGAAATAGAAAGAGAACGAAGTGGGTGAAAGAGAAAGGGAGAGAGACAAAGAGTAAGTGGGTGAGCAAGCGGGAGAGAGAGGGAGAGAGAGAGAGAGAGAGAGAGAGAGACAGAGAGAGAGAGAGCGAGGGACAGGTGAAACAAAGCAAATAGAAGTGAATATGAGATGTTGGTTTGGTTTGAACATGTGTGTTCTGGGGCGGAGGAGAGCGAAAAAACGAGGGTGCCGGTACAAATCCCAACAGAGAACAGATGGAGATGAAACTCCAGGCAGTGGAAATTAAGACATAAAGGAATAAAAAAAAAAAAACCCAAACAGTTGCTGCAAAGACGGTAAAAGTGGAGCAGAAAACAAACGCAATCTAAATAAACAAACACGTAACCCAAATTACAGGGACCAATCCAGAGACCCAGTTTAAAAAAAATCCAGTGCTGGTTCCAGTGCTTCTCCTTCACTTGAAATGTCGAGGCTGCTGGAAATGTACGATAATATCAAAATGTGCTGAGCTTCAGGACTAATGCGCTTCCTACGAAGGTGACGTACGAGAAATAAAAAACTCACATTCAATAAAGCAGATGATTTTATGCGGAGATTTCAATTGAGGTCAAATTATTTCTTTTTGTTCTCGGGAAATTTAACGTACATTGTTCCTAACACGGTGTCAAATTTGACAAGTTGCTAATTGTGTCAAAATTGACAAGTTAAAGATTGTAACAGGCCATTATTGAAACTAATGTATTTACACGAATATAAGCACCCCCTCCTAATTTTTCAGGCACAAAAGAAATATAATTAAAAAATAATTTACGTAAAATTTTAAATCGAAACTACACCTCCCATCATGCTTTGCTGCTCACTGGTTCCCATGAGCTTTTGCGCTAAAAGAGCATAGAGTAAAGCTGACTGAGCTCGGTTTTTGTTAGACGTAAATATTAGAACAGAAACGCTTTTTCATGTTTTGATTCTATTTGATTGTGTTGATTGTGTTTGATTGTGTTTGACTCGTTCTTCGTTTTGAACCGTTTTCTATTTGTTCTGAAGCTTTTGCAGCTGCTGGTCTCGTTTTAAGTGCTAGCCTGTTAGCCTTTAGCATGGCGATTTACCGGATCCAATACGGTCTGTCTGTTGAAACAAGTAATATTAATTATTATTTAATTAATTAATTATTAATGAAAAATAATTAATTATTGTTTTTCGTTTAATCTTACTTCTTCCAGTGTTATTTATTCCCCTTTAAGTGTCGTGACGTTTCCAATGTTTCTTTATTTCTGTTATTAAGCTAATAAAAACTCGTTTTATGAAAATAAAACTCATCATGAAAATGCACGTCTGCCTCCAGAACCATAATTTAAAGAAATGAGCGATTATATTTACAGGAATATTTGAAGTCGGCGATTATAAGCACCCCACCAGTTTTTGAGCCGCTAAATTTGGAATAAAATGGGTGCTTATATTTGCGTAAAGACGGTATGTACGTTACTAATAGCAAACTATTGTACCGCTACTTAAAATAAACATGTTGCATATTGCATGAATAATTTACATACATTTCTAATTGGCTGACTCAGAAGGACTGACAGCGAATGGCCTGTGATAGCCAGAAGTGTCACTAAATCTGATTGGCTGATTGCCCTGTCACATGACTTTCTGTCAAGACACCAAGCATTTTCAGATCTCCCAGAGTCCCGGAGCAGTCAAACTGGTAGAAACGTCCAGAAGAATGACTGAATAATCCTCAACTCAAGTCAATCATCTTGTTCCCGCCATCAAATCAGACACAAATTACAGGAAATGAACTGAGAGAGACAGATTCAGCAGGTAATAACATTGAAATGGTGCGTTATTACAAGTGGACTTGCTGAGAAGAAATGCTCAAAGTATGTAGTCATTAATACGACGAAACCAAAGATATAAAATATTTATAAAATATATAATTCTAACTGTGCATGTTTTTACTTGTTTTTGATTATATCACATTTTCATTTATGTTGTTGTAATTTACATTTGGTGTGTTATTACAAGTGGACTTGCATTAGAAGTATGTAGTAATTATCATGATAAAACCAAAGATATAAACTTATTATAAAAAACATAGTTCACGTATTTCAATATGTTCACGTATTTTACACATTCATTTATTTTGTTGTAATTTACATTTCAACAATACAAATTAAAAGTCCCTTAAGCATTTTTCACAACAAACCGAACTAATTAATTCAAAACACACAAAAAACCAAATCCGCACGTAAATGTCTGCTTTAGAGTGCGATTCATTTTTCATTTATTTTCCAAAGGTTATTCTGGGATTAAACGTTGCGGTCAAGGAATCACGGCTGACTGAATGAATCGTTCCCCGCATCCTAAAATAGAGCAGCCGGATTCTGATTCGCTCGGTGAACCCCGGCTTCAGCTTATGTAAGAGAACAGAAAAACAAGAAAGTGCGATAATTGAATGATGAAAATGCGCAGCTTTAAAATAGACTTCAAGTGGCAACACTTGCGCGGCAGCTAAAACCAGATAAAGGTGTTAATGAGCGACGGAAGGAAAAAAAAATCCATTCCGCACACCAGTCAATACATAAAATTCGGCGCACAACTATTTCCCCACGTCAAATGAGCAAAAAAAAAATCGAATTAGTTTAGATCGCTTTACCTTTTATAATCTACAAAAAATTGCGGGAAAAGCCTAGCATGTTTAATTGTTATTGGACGTCTGTAGAGCATTTTTATCAGTTTATAGCTCATTTTCAAGCCGGAACTTTCTGTCTTTGTATGAAAGCGTGAAGCACCAAATTGGAGAATATTAGATGCTTGGTTAGATTGTGCTCTAGAACTCGAGGAACATTCATTTCGCAGATTCTTTTTCGAGCCGTGCTAGTCGTTTTTCCACTTTTATCATGCGCATAGCCGCTCAGAAAATAACGTCATTATGATTCGGATTGGAACCCAAGACTTTCAGGTTGCGAACACAATCCAATTATCGTCCCCAAAAGGGATTTTCCCCTTGTTTACTAACCAAGGAACAAAGAAGAAAAGAAAGCAGTGATTGTTTCATGCATTATTGTAATCTTCTCCATGTCTTGCTCAAAATTCGTAGCTTTTCAATCAGTTAATTCAAAACCCCTGTGACTATGGAATCAGATTAGTGCCAAAAATATCAAACGACGCATTTCTAAGAAACAAACAAAAATGTGAAGCATTTCAGATTTTTGAATTTGACCTTTTGCCACTATTTTCAAAATAGGGCGGCCCTTACTCTGATTGGCTGTTGAAAATGTGATTGGCAGAAGTTGATGAGGAAGTGAGGGACGAGTTCAGGGAGGGTACACAGTATGATTTGCTGCTTTTAAAAAATAAATATATAATAATCTGCAATCAAAGTATTTTTTTTTGCACAAAAGTTATTTTGTTGGCAGAATAATAGAATAAAGGAGACATTTTTTTCTCTACACTCTCTATGTGCTCGCTTAACCCTTCCCACTTTCTAGTCAACAGCTGGCAATCACATTCTCACCAGCCAATCAGAGTAAGGGCCACCCACATGTGATACTAGTTGCCAAAAATCCAACTTCAGTTTGACTGAGACTGACTTCTTGTTCTTTCTATCGACTTTGTTCTACAATATTTAAAACATTAAGGTGTTACATTTTGGCGTTTTAATTTATTTTTTTTTCAGAGCGAAATTCAGTGCGAGTAAAATACTTGTTCTTTTAAAATCCAATACTTTGCTGCTTTGACGTCATTTTGAAAATTGATGACTTGTTACCTGTAATAGAGTAATTTTTTTTTTTACAATGAGTATCTGTATTTTTACTCAAGTATGGCTGTCTGGTACTCTTTACACATCTGACTAAATTAATTTATCATTTATTACATAAGAATATTTGTTTATCACATAAGACACTCTTCTTCATTAGCAGTGTCTTTTTTTATTTCATTAAACTCCGAACTCGAATGCCGTTCCGCCGCAGGCACGTCTCGGGTGAGGAAGCTGAATAACGGTCGTTTAGCACAAGACAATTTCCATCATCAAACCTCATCACTCGCAGCCTTATTTTTCAGTTAAAGACGTGGCATAATGGCGACCCCTCGACTCGGTAACGGTCCGGATGCTGCGGATTCTGAGCCGAAGCCGGAAAAATAATCTGCAATCAAAGTATTTTTTTTTTGCACAACATTTTTTTTGGGGTCAGAATAATAGAATAATATATATATATATTTTTTTCTCTACACTCTCTATGTGCTCGCTAAACCTTCCGCCCTTTCTAGTCAACAGCTGCCAATCACATCCTCACCAGCCAATCAGAGTAAGGGCCGCCCACACGAGAAACAAGTGCCAAAAATCCAAACGAAAAATCATAGTTAAAGACGTGGCTCCGTGGAATAACACCGACCCCTCGACTCGGAAACGGTCCGGATGCTGCGGATTCTGAGCCGAAGCCGGAATAGAGATGCCAGCTTCCACTCTGGAGCCACCTGGAGGACACACAGCATCTCGGCCGACAGCTTTGGGATCAGCAGACGAGTGTGTTTCGCTCTCTGCGGCATCTGCTAAGCCCCCTAAAGCCGAGTTTGAGGCCCTGGATCACGATCTTGGCTGAAACATCATTAAGAGAAGATCTGCTCGAGTTTACAGTGCATGTATTTATGCATCATATTCGTATCGCCAGATATTCTCATGCGCGCCTCAAATTGGCGGAAAGGCGATTGGTCCTGATGTGAGACGACAGTGCTGGGCTTATTTTGATTTTAATCAGAGAAAACGACTGCTTGTTTAAGAGAAGTTACACAACCCAAACACTTCCTCGCCCGTTTCTCGCCCCTCGCTTTCCTGTGCCGGGACGTCTCCGATCGCCTCGCGTTTCTGTCAATCGCTCGCTGGGAATCGGATGGAGGGAAACGTTGGAAAGTGCAATTAGGAAGTGGAGATGCTGGTTGTGCCGTGATGGAGAATGATGCCGTTTATCAAATGTGTGATCAAGTTTTTGTCTGTGGATTTTCAGGCCACTGGCATTTATGATAAGGTGCAAAACACATGTTCTTTCAAAGATAAATTGTATTGCTGTATATTATATTACTTATGGTAATTTTTAAGTGCATCATGATAGTAATAGAAACACACACACAGACATAAATAATATTAATAATACCTTATTAATTTACACACAAATACTGTATAGACATGCGTGTGTATAAATGTGAAATTAATATTATGATTTACGCGTTTATGTATGTATGCATAAACATACAGTATGCTGATAACATAAACAAACGCATAAATAATAATATTATATTAACTAACTTTCTGTATGTATGCATAAAAATACAGTATGCTGATAACATAAACAAGTTAGCTAATATCTATATTATATGAGCAAAGATGGCATGAAGTGGTTATACGACAAAAGACAAGCATAATATAAATGTTTTTATTTTCTTTTTGCAACATAATTGTCTGTCTTTTGTCATATAAGCGCTTCACACAATCTTTGTTTATAAAATATTGACACTTTATGCTATTTGTTTTTTAATCTTTGTCATATTGAGCCCTATTCAAAGAAAAAAATGCATTTTTACTTTTTACTAAGAATCAATTCATATATTAATAAGGCAGAAAATGTATTAAGCATCATAATTTCGTATGCAATTAGAAAAAGGAAATGGAAAAATTATGACTTTAATTGCACCTGCTTGCATAAAAACTCGTGCAACCTATACTGGTGTTCAAATAAAGAAAAAAACTAGTAAAGAACAAAGTGTCATTTTGGGGTAAACAATATTTCATTACATTTGCATAATGTATGTGGCTAATTTAATGGCAAGAACATTAGCAGAATTTACTTTTGAGTTGTTTCAATGAACTCTAATCACTCCTGCACACACACACACACACACACACACACACACACCACTCTAAACCCAGCTCTTGCTTTAAAGCACCTTTTCTTCACACCTTCTTAATCTGTCTAGTAACATCTAGAAAGCTTCTAGTTCACCTCGAGAAGTCCAAATCCCCCTCACTCTGCCTCAAGGGTCCTTATGTGCTCATCCACACACACACACACACACACACAAACACACTCCCAGAATTACATCAGCAGGACAAATCACCTCAAGCCACATACAAACCACTCTCTCTCTCATCCTCCTCCGCTGAATTGTGAGGACACGGGGTCTCATGGCGGCTCCACTGAATCACGCCGTAAGAAACTAAATAAAATAAAGCTTGTGATGACTGTAATGACTGCTTGGTATTCCTCTGCATGTTCTGGACTCGGCTGGCTCGCCTTTGGTGCATTTTTTTTCTCTTTTTTTTCGTTGCCCGAGGGCAGCGTCCTCACCGAACGCGGACTGAATTCGCTATGACCGAGAGAACAGCCGTGTCCTTCCCTGGGTGAGTTCCTCATCCTGAAAGGAGGCAGACAGCTCGGGACAGCGGAATATCAAGAAACCTGAATCCCACTGGGGGCCGAAAAAAAAAGCTGCTGGTGGTCGAAAACGAAAGTGATATCTGTGATTGCGCCAAAGATGCTGTTTAGGTAAATATGGTGTGGTTGCGTGATGTTGCATCAGCGCGGCCTGACAGTTCATCAAAATAATCTGGCGGATGCAGACGAGTCGAGGATTCGCAGTCTGGGCGTGACGAGGGCCAAACATCATGTAGGTTCACGTTGAAGCGGCTGAGAGTTTATTTACGGGATTCATTATTGGGACATTTTTGTTGCACTGGATATAAAACCGAAATGTTGCTTTTCTTGTGAAACATGCTGCCTTGGAAAAACCTTCACCGTGTTTTTGTTTAGTAGTAGTAGTAAACTAAATTAGCACTAATGGTAGTAGCAGCAGTGTTGATAGTAATAGTAGTGGCAACTTAGTAGCACTAATAAGCTGAGTAAAATCTTAATTGTAAGCATTTTTACGTCAAGCAATAAAAGCATTACATTTTAAAGATTTGCCTATCTACAGATTGATATTAGTCTACAAATCGTACAATTTTAAAACGTTTAAAAATAAATTGAAGACAAATTGATTTTAAAATGAATTGTTAGCATAAACACCCACAAGAGAGAGATAGAGAGTGAGAACAAGAAAGAAAGAGAGAGAGAGAGAGTGAGAGGGAGGGAGAGAGAGAGAGAGAGAGAGAGAGAGAGAGAGAGAGAGAGAGAGAGAGAGAGAGAGAGAGAGAGAGAGAG
>MU204318.1:4647562-4675415 GCA_017309775.1 Paedocypris sp. Pulau Singkep | reverse complement strand
GGAGATGGAGAGTGAGAGCTAGAGCGAGAGGGAGAGAGAATGAGAAAGAAAGAGATACTATTATTATGTTACTACATCAATAGATCTGTATAGATCTGTGCATACGCATTTAAAATATAAAAAAAAAATCTGTTAAATACAGAAAAAATAATATAAAATCTCTATAAAAATATAGAAATACATATACAGAAACATATAGATTGTTTTACCCTTTAAAACTAAATCAAAACCTTAATCCTCTCTATTCTCTCTCTCTCTCTCTCTTCTTGTCCTTCCCTCTCTTCAGCTTCTCTCTCTCTCTCTGTTTCTCTCTTTTAAGTTTCTATCTCTTCTTCAGTTCCTCTGTCTGTCTCTCCCTCGTTCTCACTATCATATACGTATACAGTAAAGCAGACAGTGCTATAGACACAGGCTAGAGCAGGAAGGGTTGAGATTATTGGTGTTGGAGAGCTGCTCGATAAAAGGCACTTCATCTTCCGAGCTTAATCAAGGGGAGTGAAGACGCTGGTCGGCTGCAAATCAGTCAGATTGTAATAAGTGTTTAGTTTCCTGTTGTGAAAGAAATGACAATGTCAGCTGGTGGAAAATCGTATTAGGAGGCGGCGTCATTACACCTTCAGCCGCTCTCGGAGATCAGCGTCACGCATCGGCGACGCCATGACGAAGAATCAGATCAGCTAAATGAATCCTTGATGGAGGTTAACGCTCAGGGTCGCCGCACCATCACCATCGCTTCTTCCTCTCCAGGAAGTTCACTTCTTCAACTCAGGAAGTCCCCGGTGTGTGAAGAGCCTTTCACTGGCGGATCTTCTGAACGGAGCTGCCACGCAGAGGTGTGAAGTACTTGAGTAAATGTACTTGGTTATTTTACTTAAGTATGCTTTTGGCTACTTTGTACTTGTGGTGAGTATCAAACATAGAAGCAACTTTTACTCTCTACTCCACTGCGTTTGTGATTGAGTAGCTGTACTTTTCACTCCACTACATTTGAATTGACATTACTCGTTACATCTTGATTGTGCGTGACAAACCATAATCGATTTTTATTGCGATTCATTTCGTTAAAAACGAGGCGATTTTGCCATCAGTAGCCTGCTGAAGATACTGGAAGCTTGTTGTGCATTAGACAGCACATGAACGTGAATTTAATTTATTTATTTTGCACATTTGAGTTTGAATGAGACTGACTTTTTGTTCTTCATTTAATTAGTTTTACCATTTTTAAAACATGGAGGTGTTAAATATACTTTCTGTAATAGAAAATAAAATCTCATTAATAGAGCTTTTTCAAATTTCTTGTTTTTTCTTAAGCCTTAATTCAGCATGAGTAAAATACTTAAGTTCTTTTAAAATTTGACACTTTTTTTTTGACTCAAGTCTTGTTTATAACAGTGACTTTTTACTTGTATTGGAGCAACTTATACAGCACGTATCCGCACTTTTACTCAAGTATGGTTGTCTGGTACTTCACACACCTCTGCTGCCACGTCATGCCTTCAGATCTCCACCATCTTAGCCGAGTTTGGACAGCGTGTACTACCCATCTGCTCTGCCATTACCAAGCGCGTCACAGAAGAAACGAGTCGAAACTTTTGTGAAGCTGGAGACGAGCCACGGCGAGGACAGTTTCCAGATCTCAGCAGGCTAGTCTGATAATTATGCCGCGCTCGAATCTCTCACCTAGACTCCGTGACAGGAGAGTCCTCGTCATGTCACTGCTCGGATTTTTCCGGAATACAAGCTTTTACATATGCAACTGTTTACACCCCGACACGTCTACAGCGTGACACTTTAGCTATAGCGCTGCTAGTATCAATGCTAAGCTCAGAGTGTGAAAAAAACCTCGCTAACTTGTTTTTTTTAGCTCACTCTACTTGACTGGTTGAAGTGGGAGCCACTTGGTAAGTTTGTGAAAGTTGTTATGAAAAGGAAAGTTATGTCAGTGTGTGTAGTTTCGCTTCTGTGTAGTTTCTTTGGTAGCTGCAGACTTTTGACTGAATGTGGAAAAGTTCTTAAAACGACCAAATGAAGATGAAAGTTATGATCTCTGTACAGTACATATTAATGACGAAAATATCAAACGTAAATTTCTATGAAAAGCTTTGTTTCGGTTTTTTCGAATTTTCATAAAAGGAAAAAAGCTTTCAACGAAAATGTGAAGATTGCAAGCGATAAAATAAAAATCTGAATTAAAATGTGAAGCATTTCATATAAAGTTTCGTTTAGAGAAAGCGTGGAAAGAGGAATTTTGTTAATGTCAGGCTCAATGTTTGGAGAAAATCTCAGGGGATTCATTTTAAAATCACTTGAATTTTGATGATTTCGGTAAACTTGAAAAGGAAATAATACCATAGCACCATAATGCTAATTTAGCTTAAGACTAATGCCAGGCTCAATGTTTGGAAAAAGCTTTGAAATTAATTGAATACCATTTAACGTAATTTGGACTAGATTGTTTTTTTTTAAGTTCAGTAAACTTCAAAAGAAAATGTTTTTAGGTGCAAAATGTAACAAAAAATAACAATAGTTTCTGCTTCAATGTAATTTAGCATGAAGTTGGCTAGCATTAGCAAATGCTTTCTTTGAAGGTGCTGCTCTTGCTTTGTCTACAAGTTAGTGTGTTTGTGTGTGTGTGTGTGTGTGTGTGTGTGTGTGTGTGTGTGTGTGTGTGTGTGTCAAGTACCAGACTTTCTGTTCTCTGTCCTGCAATGTTTTATATAGTGTTGTTTTCGATCAATGAAGCCAACAAGCAACTTTTTTTTCTGAAGCTCTGGCTGCAATAACCTAGTTGAAACTAATAACAATGTTGCATTTGATCATTTATCAGGCAAGACGGGCAAAAAACGCACCTCACCTCCGAAATAAATGTATAAACTGACGATCCCACATCAGATAGTCGCATCAACACACCGCAAACTTGGCAGAGAGAGAGTAATAATTTCGTTTCATCACTACAGTCATGTCTTTTTCACCCAATTTGCTTTTTATTTTCCTATTTTTTCATGTGCGTTTTTTGCAGTGTGTATAATATGAGTCTTATTGGTATTAAATCGAAAAAACGAAAATCGATTATTTTTACGTCATTGTCACGACAAAAGCACAAACTGGCTAACAAGAATGTTGTTGAAAGAAACAAAACAGATTACCTTTATAGAAAATTATTATACACACTATATACACAACTAAAATAAAACTGCTGTGTTCAAAAATGTTATTTTTTGAATAACATTTAGGAATGTTGCATTTGATCATTTTTCAGGCAAGATGCGGGAAAGTACACACCTCACCTTCGAAATTAATGTATAAACTGATGATCCCACATTACACAATTATTACACAACAACATATACACAACTAAAATAAAACTGCAGTGTTCAAAAATGTTATTTTTTGAATAACATTTAGGAATGTTGCATTTGATCATTTATCAGGCAAGACGGGCAAAATACACACCTCACCTCGGAAATAAATGTATAAACTGATGATCCCACATCAGATAGTCGCATCAACACACACCGCAAACTTGGCAGAGAGAGAGAGTAAGTAATTACGTTTCATCACCGCGGTCACGTCAAACGCAGCACTGATAACTCGATCCATGTCACTTAATATAGAAAAGTCACTTTCTAAAGTGTCACTTTGCAAGCGCACAGGCAGCAGATGTCTTCTCCAGGCGCGTGCAAATATTCGCACAGTCGCGAGCGAGGAAAAATCTAAGCTTCCGATAGAATTATCATTGGCGGAGTCCATTAGCATCCCGCTTATGAGCTTCACTCGGCTTGCGCGGAGATTATAATCGACAAACCGAGCGATCATTATTAATTTGGCTGTAATTAGGGGCTTTACGTATTGATTTTAAAAAACAAGTGTCTGGATAATGGATGGCATGCGCGGGTCTGCTGGAGATGCGCCAGATGCCCGGCCTGAAGACATCGGTCTGTCACGCGCAACTGTTGATTTTAATCGGAGGCTGTGCTGCGCCCGTGACGCCCGCTATGGCATCATGTTGTTTATGAATGTTTCAGTATGTTCGCCGTGAGAACATCTTGTTTCGCTGGGATGGATTTTTTTCCGTGTCAGGAGATCCACGCGCTGATGTTTAGAGTTCCATTCGCAAACTTTTGCCGTCAAAGCTGCTGCAAACGCTCAACGCACTGCAAAAATGTCATTCTTGACAAGCCAAAATCTTGAAAAAACGCATAAAATTGAATTTTTAACGCTTGTCTTTTTCATTCATAGAATTAAGAGTGAAAAATTAATTAGCTTGTTTTGAGAAAATAGGTCTTGTTTCAATCTGCCCTACCGAGTACAACTTTCTCACCCCGTTGGCAGATAATTTTACTCGTTTTAAGTCTTTTTCACTCAAATTGCTTTTTATTTCCTTTTTTTCATGCGCGTTTTTTGCTGTGTGTCTTATTGATAGCGAAACTCTGGGAAAGAAGCTCAACCTGCTCGTGCTCAAACGATTATTTTTCAAGTCATTGTCACGACAAAAGTATAATCTGGCGAACTAGAATTGTGTTAAAAGAAACAGAAATAGATTACCTTTATAGACAATTATTAAACACAGCATATACACAACAAAAATTAAACTGCTGTGTTCAAAAATGTATCATTCTGAGCATTTCTTGGGTTCAATTCTCGAAGATCAATATATTGATTAGTCATTGCAACACCAAAGATTTCTGGTTTGATTCACAAAGATTGATAAATTGACTGGTGATTACGCTACTTTCAATTCCCAGGGATCTATTTTTAAAGTAGAGATAGCAACACCACTGGCAGGGTTTGATCCCTAAAGATCAAAAAATATATTGAAGATTACAGAACTACAGGTTGTGGGTTCAGTTCCTAGGGATCAATCTTTAGAGTAGTGATTACAAGAACAATAGTTACGAGTTTGATTCCAAAGATCAATCATTTGATTGGTAATTACACAACTACAGACGTGGACAAAATTGTTGGCACCCCTGGAAATTTTCCAAAAAATCAAGTATTTCTCACAGAAAAGTATTACATTAACACTTGTTTTGCTATTTACATGTTTATTCCATTTGTGTGTATTGGAACAAAACAAAAAAGGAGGGGGAAAATTTTTAAATTTAACATAATGGCATACAAAACTCCAAAAATGGCCTGGACAAAATTGTTGGCACCCTTTGAAAATTGTGGATAAATAACATTGTTTCAAGCATGTGATGCTCCTTTAAACTCCTCTAGGGCAAGTAACAGGTGTTGGCATTATAAACATCACATTAGATTGTTATTTGGACTACTAAAAGTTGTGAGCTCAATTCCCAGGGATTAATCTTTAGAGTAGTGATTGCAAGAGCAAAGTTTGCGGGTTTGATTCCCAAAGATCAAGTGATTGATTGGTGGCTAAAGGCTATGGGTTAATATCCCATGGATCAGTTTTTAGATCCCTGACTAACAAAGATTGTGGGTTCAATACCCATGGACTCACCAAGACTGGCGATTACACAACTAATGGTTGTGGGTTCAATTCCCAAGGATCAATCTTTAAATTATCGATCACAACTACAAATTATCGGGTTTGAAAGCAAAACGCGCACCTAATCGAAAGTCACCTTGGATCAAACCCATTGTTAAATCCTAATTGTAAATATGCATGTGGAAGAACAAGGCATAAAAACAGCTTCTTAAAAGGAACTAAAATGCAATATTTAACTAAGTCAAAGTAATGGAATGTCACGACCTCTGAAATGATGTCTAATGCTCCCAATCTCATCCCCCCAAAAATCCCCAGCAGAGACTGAGGTCACCGTAACACCATGATGTCTGCTCGCAGCATGTTCCATTACCCCTCAGACGAGCCCGCCGCTCTCATGCCCACTGCACCATCACTATGAAAATTACAGGCAAAATGAAGGGAGTGTCGCAGGCCCGGCCTGAAATGGCACTTTTTGCTCGTGTGTTTCTGAGAATGGAAGATGAGCGTCGTTTCATTGCACTTCATAAACCCGCCTGTGAATCTAAAGCCTTTTAACATGAACATGAATTACCACCAGCCTGGGTCTCTGCACCTCTGAAAATAAAGCGGAGAAGAGGCTGACTGCAACTAATAAACAACTCTTAAAACCATACAAACACACACACACACACACATAAAAATAAAATACTAAAATAGAGAAAAAGGTGGGTGTGTGTGTGTGTGTGTGTGTGTGTGTGTGTGTGTGTGTGTGCTTATAAATAATAAAAATAGAGCAATGTAGAAAGAAACACACTGATAAAAAAACATAGTAATAACTATGTAATAATAAGGACATAGTATTAATAATGTGTAATAATAATGACACATCAATCTTAAATATTGAGGTTTTTTTTTTACACACACACACACAAACTCAAAACTTTATTTTTCACTATTGCGCGATTGTCTTATACCATCAATCAAATTGTTCAGAATTGCTATCAAATTGCAATACGTTATAAAAACTGATAAATAGACAAATAATTAAATGCTATAATAATAAATGATAAATAAAGATTTAAAAAAAGAACTTGTGACCTGTTTCTGAAAACATATTATTATTACCCTTTCTTTTTATTAAAAATTGTATTCATATTTCCACTATCATCATTCGAACTCAGAAAAAAGAAACATACTGATAAAAAAAACATAGCAATACCGCACAGTATATTATAGTATAGTATAGTATAACATAGTATAGTATGTGTAATAGTAATAACATACTACTAACATACTAATAGTAACATAATAGCACAACAACCAACAACCAATTACTGTGCTATGATTTTCTCTCAAATTGTGAATTATAAAAACTGATAAACAGCCAAATAATCAATAGCCAAATAAATAAAACTGCTATAATAATAAATAAAAAACAAAAAAAAGAACATGTGACCTGTTGCTGAAAACCATCTTTTCCAATGTCATCGTTCGGACTCGGAATAAAGGAGTAACACGGAGAGGAGGCGATCAAAGCATCTGCTCATCTCTACAGTCCATTGATTTTGATAGCATTATTGCTTTAGACCTGGTTTACCTTTAACACAGATCATGCAGGTTTCCCAATCTTCTGGAATGGTAAGAGCGGACAGAGAGAACGGTCCCAGCGTGAGGGCAAATAATGGCTTTTAACATCCACATTCACCCAACGCTTCCAAGACGTCACCCACATTCCTGCACTGTTCCATTACAGCGCTGAAATAATCTCATCCCGTTTATTGGCTCACTTTATAGCACGCTGCATCTCCGCCTATGGATATATATCTCTGCAATACCTCATGAATTATTATTACAGTTGTCAGGGAGACATCAACCACCCCGGTCCGAACCGCTGGGAGGGAAACAGACAAGAAACCCTCCAAATGCGACTCTATTGTCCCTGAATATATCCACGAAGAATGAGGTATGATAAATGTTCCGTGTTTCCTGGATAAATGTCATATTACACTTTATATTTAATTTCATATTTTTTTATTTGTTTATTTTTTTATATGTACTTATATAATGTATTTATAAATATGTAAAGCTTGGCCCAAAATAATTGTACAATAAAGATCTTTAATTTTAATTCAATAAATGTTTACCTTTCTCAACCATAGGCCTGCACAAAAAAAAAATTATATAAAAAATATATAGTTTTACATAAATACTTAAATATATAACTACCATCAGAAGCCAATTTATGTTTCAAAATACTTCAAATGTTTAAAGCTAAACTGTTTGCTCTTCGTATTTGCATGATACATTTTGATTATGTGAAAACGGTGTTAGAAAGTGAGAAATAAATGCTGACGCCAAACCAGTGGACTCATTTATATCAGTTAAACCCAGGCAACAGCAAAAGTGTGATGTCATTGCTTTGTCTGCGCTGCTCCGCCCTTCTCTAAAAGGGGCGGAGACTTGTGATGTCATCATGATGCACTGAGTAAGAGAAACTGGTAGATAACAGTGTTAAATACTTAATTCTTGTAACCATGAATTTGAGGAGAGACTGTTTTTTGACAACCAGTAATTTTGACAAAGCTTTTTGGTTTAGTTTTAGTAATAGTCTTTTGATTTTAGTCCCAATTTAGTCATCTTACTTTTTTTTTAGTTTTAGTCTAATTTTAGTCGACTAAGATTGTGGTATTTAGTTAAACTAAATTACAGTATAGATTTAGTCAACAAAGATATAGGTGCTATATATTCTAAATGAATACGTACTTAACTATGAACATATAAATATATATAAATATCTTATTATTTGGAAAAACATTTTTTTTCCTGAACTTATTTTTATGAACTTTACTTTCAATCCAAATAAGATGTATTCTCATAAATGAAGCCTCAACATAGAGGGAACTGTATAAAGTAAAATATTATAAATTATAATTGCATTACGCTTATAAGTAATAAATGGTTGCACGGTGAAAAAAAAAAAAAAAAGATTCATCAGCAGATGGCGCTTCAGGTGTGTTGTATTTTTGCCCATGATGGTTGCTCCACACACGGCATACAGATAGGCATTTTTCTTACGTTTTTTCTTCATGGATAAATGTGTCAATAAATGTAGTTATAGTTTTCGTCTCTAAGCGTTAAGTTTTTTTATAGTTCTGGTTTCGAACACAAATCTCCCCCTAAAACGCGACAAACCTTCACAAGACGCGAAAAAGCTAAGACAAAACCGGCACTTCAATCCCACACGGACGTTCATTAGATTCCACAGCGTTTGAATAAATGATTGCACTTCCTGCTGGCACATTTAGCGTATCTGCTCACCTCTAAACCGACTCTTAATAATTGATATTTCAGGAGAGAAGTCCAGCAGCCGGAGAAGTGAAGCCTGTAACTCAAACACTCGTTTCAAAACGCCACCGTGTGTCTTTGACAATTCATCTGAGTGTGTTGGACAGGCTCCAGTAGACTGCACTGGGAATTAAAGAAGATGGATGCTGGTGATAGCGGGCTATCAGTCGGTCGGCCCATTACGTCCCCCCTCGCATTCATCATCTGCCCGGCCTGTTTGTTCAGTGCCACATTAGGCCTTCACATTTGAATCTGCTTGATCTAAATAGAAATTGATTTATAGTCGTGGTGTGGCAGCTTTTGTGCTCGTGTCTGACTTTGGAAAATGTGCAGGTACAAGTTTTAAAGGAAAGTGACGTCACTGTGAAGACAAAAGAGAATGTATACAAATAAGCTTACGTCATGTATACTAGTATATATCTACATGAAAAACATCTATTACTATATATGCATATACACACGTACATATACATATGTGTGCATATATACAAACACACACACATGTATATGTATGTGCGTATATTTGTATTTTATATATATTACCTAAATTAAAACGTATGTATATATAAATTAAAACAAAAATTAAAACATATTACCTTGCACAGCATAAAAAATCAATGATAATATGTAATGTATAATGTAATACTGTATATTTTAACAACGGAATAATGTATTATTTACAAAAAAAAAATAATAAGCTTATATATATATATTGGTTCAGAAAATGTAGATAGATATTTAAACATTTAATTGCATAATTACACAGCATATAATATAAATTGTAAAGTGTAATTTGTATTGTAATAATGTATATTGTAATAATTTATCGGTTTAATCGTTTCCAAAGTATAATCTATACAAATGATTTGGATAGTTCCATCTCCGCGGAAATGAATTAAATTATGTTTCTACAATGGCATCACAAATGTACAGAAAAATGTAAATAATTACTTTTGAGCAATACTACAATTTACTGTACCACTACAGTGTATATAAACATCACTATATCACACAATATAAAGCACATAAAAAAGGCCTAATTTGTAAAGTAAGCACACCATAACACTCCAAAGACAAATCTTTTACCATAACAAACAGACAAAAAGATGCTTTTGTGCAAAGAAGAAAAAAAACAAAAGGTTGAGCGATGCACAAAACTACGATGATTTGTGCTGGATTTGCTGTCTTCGCCGCTTCGCTTTGCGCCTTTGACGAGACTCTCGAGCATGATTCAGTCAGAAATCCACTCATTAAAAAAGAGAAAGAAGACCAGAGGTTAATTCTTCTCCCGCTTCTCTGTGTAAATCTTAGCATTGCTCGCCGTTTAAACACGAGAAGAGTGAGAGATCCACGCCACCATCATTTCATCGAGAGCACTTTCCGAGCCCAATGAATCATTCAGCACCAAGTAAACACTTCACTTAGCACTGATGTGTTTCATTTTAAATGACACTTCTGTTCAGTCTGTTAAATGCGTGACACGCTCATCACCTGCTAATCTACAAATCAACTTCTGCGTTTGGAGAACCACGTGAATGAAGGACGATTCTTTGAAATCGCATTTTCAGGAACATGCTTCCAGTAATTAGACACATTTATGAGTTCAATTCATCGCAGTTCAATATCCCAGTCAACATCACACACAAATAATCTAAAGAACCGTTATTTGAATACAATACAAAAAGATTTCAAAAATATTCTTACGCAAAGCTGTATTGTATTTTCTTTCTGTAGATATGTAATTTTTTTTGTTTTCATCTGGAAATTATGGTTTCATAATCATAATGCAGTCAGTTAATATAACAGCACAGTGTGTGTTAAAAATAGACAAGTGTGTGTGTAGGTGTGTGTGTGTGCGTGTGTGTGTTCAAATATGTATTTGTTCAAAAACAAAAATCATCCACTTTCCGTTTTATAGATAACGAGAAGCTGGAGCCAATCGCAGCAGTTCCCCTGGGCCTATTGGCTGAATATATAACAATGGCTCCTGCGCATGGGTGGAGTCTGACTGGAGAGCAAAGGAACTTGGGAAATGAAGTCCTGTCCACTAGAATTGACTTTTTTTTTTTATCTATTATTCATTATACTAAAAAAATTATACGAGTCACAAGTTTTCACAAACCATAAACTTTTTATTTTTATTTTGTGCCAGAAAAAAAAGATAGGGTGCTTATATTCTCGGGGTTCTTATATTCGCGTAAATACGGAATTCCATGACCAATATATGAACTAGCTCCAACTACAACGTGCGACTAAAACAACAGACGGTTTTAGCCAGGAAATAATCCGCCCCAGTATAACAGGATTTTACAGTATCTGCGTAAAGTGAGCAAACGGTTCTCCAGAAACTCTGAACCAAACGTCCCAAATATATAAGATATTCTTTTTAGCCACACGCGGTTACAAACTGCTGTGCACGGACTTGAGAGGTGTTCCACCAGACAATTTACCTTGCTGTAGCTCCACAATAAGAGAAAGTGAGTATTGGGAGGCGGAACCCTTTTCTTTCCCAAAAGCTTTTTCAATTACAGTGAAATGAGTGGAGCGATTATCACAATGCAACAGGCCTCGCCACTTCGCAATAGGTCCTTTGATTGCCATGGAAACCAGCTATCATTGTCACGACCACCTCTGGTGCTACATGTAATTTTCGGCGTGTGAGGGCCACTGATAATGCACAATCAACAGCTCGGAGAAGAAGGCATCGTGGTCAATCCGGCAGCGTCTGGCACCAGAACCGCCGGTGAGAGGGTCTCTATGGGGGACTTATTGGACTGCGGCAGAATGAGGCTTCTCTTCTCAATGCGCTGTAGGAACTCGCAATTTCCGTGGCTGGAGCCGAGACTTTCGTTACCTTGAGAGTTTAAACGATGGAAAGGATCATCAGAAGCTGGAGGAGACCAATAAGACCAGCTCAGTGAAGCAGAAGGCGTCTGTTGGGCTTGTTTCGTACAGTAAAGATGATGGGCGTCGGCATTGAGTCTTTCCAGGTCTGGCGGAGATTTATCTATTGTGCTCGTGCTCTTTTAGATCCCTAGTGAGACTCTTTGTAGAAAAAAATGACACTTGCACTTCAAAGGCTAAGTAGAGTTTCTATAGTGAGACTTGCTCTCTACAGAAGAAACTTGTTGAGTCATGTTGGTCAAGAAGACCTTTTGATAGACTAACATGTGACTTTAAAGACCCTTGATAGACACATTGTACTAAAAAATGCGATTGAATATGTTAAAGCTGCTAAGTTGACATAAATCAGGGGTGTCAAACTCACTTTCACCGAGGTCCACATCAGATGTAAAATAAAGATAACTTCTCCTTAATGTTAAACAGCTCATTATTTATCATAACTTAATCACATGACAATTGCAGTTGCGTAGAACACCTTTGTTTGCTTGTTGCTCTAAAATATATATTTTTTTATTTTGTCAGCTTTGAAAACACACACAACTCCATTATTGAAGAATCAAATTGTCCAAGTGAATACAGAAAAATAACATAAAACTGTGGAAACACTTCTGCGGCTACTATAGTCGAAAGGCATTGTGGGAAAGTCTTTGGTCAACACACGCTCTTAATTTATTTTTAATTCATTACGTAGCTTCTGTTTAATTGGGACACATTGGAACACAACAATTTTGCCCCACCACAATTTTGTCGCCGCAAATTTATGTTTTGAGAAACTAGGATTTTTCCCAATAAAGCAGCTTCCCAAAACTGGTAAAAATCTTACTTATCTTATTACACAATTCTAATGTAGCGCGGAAGATCAGAAGAGAAAAAAAAAAGATTTTCGCAAGATTTTCCAATACGTTTGAAGGGGGGCGGGACCATAAAATTTGAGAACCACTGCTTTAAGCAAAGCGTTGTTGTTTCTTCTTTGCTATGTGGTAAAAGTTACACGTACTGTAGTATCGCTACAAAAGCTATTTATCGCCGCACAAACTCGAGATTCTATAAATCTAACATGTATGTTTGCTAAACATGGTTGCGTTACATAAGGTGATAATGACATTGTCATAAAACTCTAGTGCGTCTCATCTTATTTAGGCAAACATGGATTATTATGGCCAAAATAATCTGGTATTACCTGTCCAGACTAACCAGAATAAATCTGTAAATTAACAGTAAATTCACAAGTTTTGACACAAACGAGTTAGCATCATCGGCTCATAATAAATATATCCCTTAATATTCAGCTTTACCTTACAGCTTTACCACAACCGACGTGAATATTCACATCTAGTAACAGCAGCTCATTTAGGAAGGTCTGTTATATTCTCTTTTTCCACTGCAAACCAGAGGATCATCCTTCTGCTCGATATCATCTTCAATTCTGCGACTTTGCCTGCGTATTCTCATTTCCATACTCGTGCCGAAACGAACGTTTTCCAGACAGGCCTGTGTTCAGACTCCATTTGTTTGCATGACAGGTTGTTTCCAACCACAGTTTATCAGACAAAGCTTCACCGAACCAATGGTTTCTTGTTCAGGATCATGGCATTTTTTAAATCCTTGCAGAGCATGAGCACGATCTGATAATAAAATAAAACATTTGGGCTTTCGATTCTATGTTTCTTTCACTTTTTTAGTGGAGAATTTGATTTAGAAAAAAGAGCGAGTACTCATCCAATGAAATGAGAATACATGTGTGAATATTGTAATGGAAAACCTTGATTTGCTCTTATTGGTTGAATCTTCAGCATCTATGCATTTATTTTCTACATAAATGTTTTCCACATTTTTCCATTATCACGTTCCAGGGGAGCGACTTTGGGCCTGAAAGTGGGTGTGCTGCCTTTGTGGTAATATATTTTATTTTATTTTGCACTTTAAGTTTGTTTTATGCCATAGGTTTTGTTAAGATGTGTTTTTATTGACATTTCAGTCATCTGCAATTGATTGTTAGCGTATACTTGTTAACGTTGTTAATGTTTAATTGATAGTTCATATATTCGCGGGAAAGATCGCGTCACTTCCGGTTTTGCGGGTAAACGTTACGTCACTTCCTGTTTGTCAACGCGAAATGGATCCAGGCACACAAGGACCTCGTTGCTGCTATAAGTTTGGAAAAGTACAATAGACGCACAATTACTTGAGTCTGTTACATTAATTATGTTAGATATTATGTTAAATAGCTTACATGCATATTGTGTTACGCGTCATTTGTGTTTTTAGTATTGAAACGAGTGTCTATTTAACGTTAATTTGTGATATATTGTATACGTTTTCCGATGTTGTATTAGATATATTCCAAACCTGAATGTAAATTTTGTTTGTTAACAGTTTTTTTTTTACCACAAACTCATTATTGAACGTTGAGAAGAAAAAAGGCAACTGTAACTCCAACTACACCACATGCTGCCAGACATATTATCCACTAGTATTTATAATATTATAAACCAATGCATTTTCTTTTACATTAAAAGGAGGACAATTTTCCTGGAAAGGTCAAAAGCCGTGAACACTTCTGAGATCCGTGTTAGGAAAAAGGCCTGCTATTGCCCCGGTTTGGCCAAAATTAGACCTCATCTGGCTTTCTATTCCAAATGGAAATCCCATTTACCTCTGGCTCAAACAGAATCATCTAAGTGCAATTCCTAGTTAAGCTCCTCTGCACAATCAAGCCTGGAACTTAAACATCTGCCAAGGTTTTTAAATTTCATGAGCAGAGACAAGTTTAGGCTTTTAAGAACTGTAATCCACTTGTGCTCCTTTGCACCGCTTCCTCGGAGGATGGAGGAATATATTGTTAAGATGAGAGAAGCGCTACAAATATGGCCGCTAAATAAAGCATAGGCGGACTAATAATGCACAAGTGTCGTATGGAGTTGCCGACGGCCTCCATATACAGGGCTAAATATCCCGAAAGAACATTTCATTGCTCAACATTTGCTCTTCCTTCTGGCTCAGGAGATCCAAGGCCTCGGATTTGTTTCAAATGTCAACGTTTCCTGACCAGAAAACTTTGATTATTGGTTTAATTCGCATGGATTGTCAATGATCGCTCGGATGAAACGCTCCAGCCAATGTAAAGTTGTTATCTAAAAAAAAATGTAAGTAAAATAAGTAAAAATTAAGTAAAAAAAAAAAAAGCCGTATTTTTCAGACAATAGGGCGAATTTAAAATCTGTTAAAAAGTAGTGGGATAGGATTCCTTGCTTTTTTATAACGTAAAAAACAGAAAACAAATGTATATAACTTTAAAAAGATCAGGAAATTGTTGATTTTTAATGCATAAAATCCAATGCACATTATAGTCCAAAATTACGGTCTTTATATGTTAAAAATTACAGAAAATGTTATTTATTTATTTATTTATTTATTGTTATGTGCAATATCTTCATGCTATTATTTGTTAGTCACTTTTTACTTGTTTGTACTATACTGAACATTTCTTTCAGGTGTACATTTTTACTTTTGTTCTTTTAGTTTTATATTTCACTTTTGTGTCAGCAACTGTGACCGAAAAAGCAATTTCCCCCTGGGGATGAATAAAGTTGTTTGAACTGAATTGAAGAAGCTCCACTTAACTATAAAACTATTTAGTGTAACATTGTTAACGCAGACATCAGTGGGTAAGAATAAAAAAATTGAAAAAAAAAATTTTTTTTAATGAATTTTCATTAAATTGTAATAAAAAATTGAATTATTCAATAAAAGAAAGGAAATAACGTAAAAATCCATATGTAAATATGTTTTAAGAGTTTATTTCAGTTTTCAAGAAAAAAAACGGCATTATTGATCACGTTTGCACCCAAAACGCAGGAATCATTTGTCTACATTTGCATTCCTTCTGACGGAAAACAAATTAAATTTATAGGTCACATGGTTCAACGATAAAACTCGCGAAAAAATCCACCAGTTGAGCTTGAGGATTTTTAGCTCCGACTTCCCCGCGCTTCATTTCCCTTCCCTTCACCCGTTAATCGGAATTAAGCAAGATCGATCTCATGCCACACTCTTCTCTCGCTTTTTTTATTCCAATTTGCTTTCCATTTCATACAACATTACAGGCTTTCTCCACCTCACAGACGTTTTGTGACGCCGCGTGTTGTGAATGCTTTACGGCGTCCAAATTATCACCTAATAATTCTTAATAATTCCGATAATAGCATGTAACCGTTTGAATTGCCACACTAGAGTCATAAAGTAACGCCCCGGGACTCAAGCTCCAATTCATTTTCTCTCTCCATGTGGTTGACAATGATTCATTATTAGGCTTAATGTAGTGAGAGAGGAAATGGAAGGCACACGCTCCAGTTAATTGGAACCTTTCTTGCGACCATAAAGAAAAAAAAGCTTTACATCAAAATCAGTAAACAACAGCTTCGCCGCTCCAGAAAAATGAATCAATGCAAATTTGTGTATATTATTAATCGCATGGAATCGATTGGCCGAAATGAACAGCTTTATCGAGTTCAGGCATCAGGGCTTCAGGGTCAGATCTTTAAATCAAAATTCTTCAACGTTCTGGATCTGACTAATAAGCAGCGTGATGTTACAGTAATACACCGGGTTTGGTGCGTACGTGTGTTTGGATCAATCGATGACATGTGAGGTGTCATGTTCCTTCGCACTGCCATTTCTTTAACATGGTTCACACGTACACGAGCATAACTGAGAAACACGAGTCGGAACACGTTACAAAGTCGGACTGCAAGATATTGATAAGTTGATTGATTGTGTTCAAAGCAAAAGCACATTTCCACAATATGGGAAATTCACCTTTTAAAAGTCTTGTACTTATAGTTCCAGTTTAAAATTTTAGGTGTAGATTTCGGTGTAGATTTTAGCATTGTCCTCATTGAATGTGTGCCGCTCTGTGATTGGTTGGCCAGTAATCCAGGCCGTCTGCCCCACTTTAGATTTCAAAATTAAATCTTCAGACCTTTGTCTTAATTCACTAGAATCAACTTTCTATTCTAATAAAAGTCATATACATTTTTTTATGACATCAGAGTTCAAATGTGGACTCCATTTTTCACCATCACCATTAGTTTTTATTGGAGTCTCTCAATCAACTTTTTTCTGCCCTTCCTTGTTTCTACTGGTCTACTTTTTCCTTTTATAAACGTTTTTTTCCACAGAAATTGCATCTATTTCTTATCTGATTTGATTTACTCAAACAGCCATCAATCCATTACATTAACAACATCCAACAGCAACTCAGAATATGTATTGTGTGGTGTATATTGTCTGTGTATATTCTAGGCTGCTGTTTAATGTGTATATTTACACCCATATAGCACCTATAATGCACTCTATTGTTATTTCTACTTTTATGTACATAAATGCACACTGTCCTGCTTGTTTGTAAGTTTTCTTGCTTTGTAAGTCTTTCCACTCTCACAGCTCACAATAAACTGGTGAAATGACAATAAAAGTGATTTGATTTTGATTTGATGATCTAATTCAAGGATTGGCATCGTCAAGCATTGGCACAATGTCATCGTCAAACCTGACATATTCACAAGAGTCTGGAGAGCGCAATACATGTATTTTCAAGCGATCCAGGCTATCAGCCCCGCCTTTAGACCCACAGCTGCTGGGATTGGCTCGAGCTCCCCAAGACCCAGAAATGGAAAAGCTGCTTAAAAAATGATTGGTTGGGAATCGATACGTCAAAAATCTGTCAAGCAAACGGTAGAAAAACAACAAGAAGCCAACCTAACGATAAAACCGGTCCCAAGTGTGAGCAAATTAGATCTTCTCACAACTAGTGCAGCACAAACCACACTGAGAACCACATTTTTGGTTCTGCTCCGTCATACATGAAGTTTAAAGGCGTGTGGCACAAAATCCAGTCCAGCTCACAGTCACTTCACCGGAGCTTTCTCCAGCAATCATCCTCCTTATTGTCCAGGCTTCACACACAATGGAGGCTCGGCGACTTCTCAAGAGGACGGGAGAGGAAGGAAGAATGGAAGAGAGAGAGATCCAGCCTTTCAGACAAGCCCGACTGTGACGGCCACTTAGGCTGGAAGGGTTGTGGATGTGGCCAGAGCCAAAGCTTGGTGACCTGTGAAGTCAGAATCCACTGAAGCCAGATTGAAGATAATCACCCGGCGACTGGCCCTCTCACTCGCTCACACAATATCTGCACACAAATGCCAAAGTCTGAAGGACAAAGTGAGATCTCAACCCTTCTGGAAACAGCCAACGCCGGCTTTTGCCACACCAGTGATTGGATAAGTGATCAGTCACGGCCTTGTTTTGAGACAAGATGAAGTGCATTAAAATTGTGAGGGGAAATAATGTACATGTGGTGTACACACACACACACACACCCACACACACACACTGAGAGAAAGAAAGAATTTAAATAAAAAAGAGAAAGATAGGTAGAGAAAGGGACAGATGTGAGCCAAACAATTAAGTATTTTATTTATGTAAATTGCCATTTCTTTTCTCAATTCTTTTTTTTGTTTGTTTAAAAAAAAAGTAGTGTTTTTATTTCGAGAGAGAGAGAGCGGGAAAGAATATTGTCTATATTTGCAATCTTTCTGGCGGAAACACAAATTAAATTTACAAGTCACATGGTTTAACGATAAAACTTGGAGCTAATATATTGTCACAATTATAATATTATAATTATATAGATCTATATATATATTTTTTTGTTTGTTTAAATTTTATTTCTTATAAATGTATAATTATACTAATTATGATTACTTTTTTCTTTATTTGTTTTTTTTTTTTTTATTCAATTTTTCTTCCTCACCATTTTTGTCTATCTAAATTTCCCTTTCAGTGAATATTTCAATATACACAAGTAGATGCTCACACATTGAGAGAAAGAAAGAAAGAAAGAAAGAAAGAAAGAAAGAAAGCAAGAAAGAAGGGAATAAAGAACGAAAGAAAGATCAAAACAGGATACAGGAAACTGACAGACAGACCAATAAGGAGACAGAGACAGATCCAGTGACAGACAGAAACAGCTTTCCCATTAAAAACCACCATTGACGGCCATTTCAGACCAGACGTCACCTGTCGATCATCTGAATAAGTCATTGTGGGTAAACCAGACAAAGCTCCAACACGGCCCGCAACACGAACCAGTACAGCATCCCTTTTGTTGACATTCCCATTATCAATAATGAAGAGACTGAACTGTAAAGCATGAATCATGCATCCTGGCTCCACCGCTGATGCAACGTCTGACCCTCAGCTTCAGATGCCCTCTGACCCCCAGGAGGACCACACCGATCAGAATGCGGCCCACACGGCCTGTGTGAATGTTCCATCTCCGTCTATAATTCAGTGTCTCAGTGCAAACAGCCCGTAGCCAAGCTACAGATGGAGCTTCAGCCGCCCGACAAGCTAAAAGCAGAAGTGGCCTGCACAGTCCTCAGTCTAGAAACGTCCGTCTATTTCACTCGTCAACAAAAGTGACGTCAGCTCGTCCTGCGTGACGCATCAGCGATTCCAGAAGGAAGATAGAAAGTAGAAATAAATCTGAAGGGAAAAGATGAAGTCCAGAACCAGCTTCATTCTTATTGAATGCATAGCGAGGCCAAATGTTGAAGCGACAAGAATGTCAAGCGAGTGTTTTTTCCTACCACTAACATGTAGGGAGATCTTTTGAGTTCAAAGGTGTCAACTGTCGTTTTATTCTTCAAGCACGTCAGAAAACAACAACAACAAAAACGTGTGTACAGTAGTAACACGGTTACAGAGATCCTACTTCCAGAACACGATATGCATTCAATAAGCATGAAGCTGAATCTAGGCTTCTTTTCCCTTCAGATTTATTTCTACTTTCTATTCTTTCTATCTAACTATTGTATAGTGAAATAACTTTGTAAAAAGAGATTATTTTTTTCTCAAAGACGCCCTTCGTAAAAGGAAATTGTCACTTGTAAGTGGAGTAAACATTGTGTGTATATATACATTTAAAAATCACTCGATATGCTTTCGATATTTGCAGTAAACTGACTCTGGGCTTCATTTTTTCCCTTCAGATTTATTTCTACTTTCTATTCTCAGACTCTCTTTTGGGAGTTTCTCTGGTGGTGTCTGGACTAGCCTAGCCTGTGGCGCTAACCTTCAGCGCCGCCCAGTTTCACTCCTCGCCGATGTTTGGGTTACTTATGGCAAGAGAAGGGCTTCTCTGCAGAAAACTAGCATCATCGCTAGGGTTTATTTAGTACAATTGAGTTCTCGTTCTTTATTATTCTCATTATGCCGTTATTTTAACGTTAACTAGTCCTCAAGTTATTTCAGTGATTCCTTGGATCAAACTTCAGGCTCATTTTTCATCTTCTAAACTTTAAGGCTTTTTTTTTTTTATCGATGACTTTGAATGACAGTCATCTTTCAGTCCTTGTTTTGTAATTGTTCATCATAGAACCGTTGTTCCACTTCAAAAACATGTTTTTTCGGTTCATCTCTTCTATGAAGTTTCATCTTTTCAATGTTTATACTTTTCCTCATCTTCAACTTTACATAGATGCTCCATTTCAACGTTAAAAATAGAGATTTCGTCTTCATTCACTGGAATCAGTATATTCATTTATAATTTAATTTTTTTAGATATCGCTGATTAAGATTGATCTCCATTTTTCACCGTCACTATTAGTTTTAATGGAGATTCTCAATCAACTGGCATTAACTTTTTTGTCGTTTCCTTGTTTCTATTTGGTCTACTTTTATCTATTATAAACGCATTCCACTATACATTATTATAAACGCATTAAACAAAACATGCTTAACTTTGAGAAGAGACATACGGTCATAAAATAAGCGTGACCAGGTCTTGCACGTTATTTCTTCAGAGTTTGAAGAAATGGATCTTGAATGTAGTTCTTTTCAAATTCCAGGATTCGATCGAACAAATCACGCACGATTTCATTGTCAAACCTGAGAAATTCACGAGAGTCTGGATAGCGCAACAGATTTATTTTCAAGTAATGAATGTTCACTCTTTCTTCTCTGTTGAATATTCATTAGCAGACTCTGGCTGCTTAGGGAAATGCTAAAAGGAAGAAAATATTGCTGCTAAAAACAAGAGATTCTCAAGATACAAATTGTCTTATTCTTTATTCAAATTCAACTTGTCCGATCAGACAGTTGAAAAAAACAGCTTATAAAATGTACTTAGTAAAATTGCTTACAAAGAAACTTCTTTTTCATACCAAAAGTAACAATTACTATTATGTTACAGATAATAATGGTTAATGATATGCTTATTGATAATAAATAGAATGTGTTATAATAAGATAGTCTTTGGTTTTGACATTATTTTAATTTGACTGTTTATTTGTTATCTGCTTTTTTTTCTTCTGCTACCTGCTGGTTTTTTTTTTTTTTCATTTTATCATTTGTTTCTTTAGTCTTGCGTTTTTCCTGTACAGAAAGGTTTATTATCTATTGAAAGGCTTTACAAGAATGTAAAGTAAATGTATTTTAAAAAGGTGTCTTAAATTGATGATTTTTATGTACATTTTTTCCATCTTTGTGGCTTCTAAGCCAAAATGTATAACCTAAATTGCGGCTACTCGACAACATTTTACGTTTATTTCCAACTATGATCAGTCTTCGAGCGTTCGGCGAGACATGAGCATGTCGGTTTGTTGCTTCCACCGTTCAAACTGTGTTTCCCTGGTTCGACAACAAGCCCATAAAAGCCAATAACAACTGTAAAATTCTCACTGCAGCGCTCTATAAAAAAAACAACCGACAAAACTCACAGCGCATTGGAAAACGCTTCAGTTCTCCGAGTCCTGCATGGAGAGCGTCTGAAACACGCCTCGCCGTCTGAACTCTGCATCTTTCTGCCTGGCTTTGCTCTAAACTTTGGTGTTATTCAGAGATCCTGAGAAGAGGAAGCAGGTTTCTGTAATGAAGTGAGATACAACCTGAATTCCAAACTATTGCTGGAGACAGAACGACAGAACAACTCGTTTGTATAATGTACTTTGCTCAGGCCTATATGAGTATTACATTTCCTGTCTGCTTTTAAATGTTTAGCGGATATACATGTACTGCTCCTCGTGTGTGTGTGCGTGTGTGTGTGTGTGTGTACATACACTAGTTACTAATTTTATTGTAACTCTGTGATACAATGACAATACATGCATTTTATTCTATTCTATTCTGTTTGTACATACACTAGTTACAGAATGCACATTTAGTATGTGTATATATATGCATACTTAATATACATTTTGCATATAAACATATATAAACATTTTATATATGTATATTTTATATATTATCTATATACATATTTGTATACGTATGTTTGTGTGTGTATATATATATACGCATATATATTACAACCATATGTATATTGTATTTTTCATTACTATTAAACAAAATGCCAGATTATAATGTGTCAATAATATTCTTTTTATATTATATTCTTATGTACAAGTACAAGATTTTCTATTTTTTTTTTTAATTAAAGCAAAAGTTTGTCAAACAATTAAATACATTTTTTCATCTCATAATCAACCATAAACTTGTATTCTTTGTGCATGTTAAAAGGGAGTGGAAAATTACATGTGTATTTATTGTGTGTGTGTGTGTGTGTGTGTGTGTGTGTGTGCGTGTGTGTGTGTGTGTGTGCATTGCAACAGGAAATGACTTTTAGCAAAAAATCTTTGCAACTCACACGGTTCTGACACGAGTAAATCTGGTTTCCAAGTTACCGGCTCCAACAGATTTAATTGCATAAACACGGTGTGAAAACATCAGCATGCGCCTTTTCAGCTACTAATAAAAAAGCTTCACGGTTATTTGTCGCCAACATATGTTGAAGAAAAGTCCTTCTGCGCGTCTGCCGACGGAGCACAAAGATGGATAAAGATAAACTACATTATTTAATGACCATTTAATATAACAAGTGTCTAACGATTGCAAATTAATTATTGATATGGTGTTCATAAATGATTCATACGGGGTTTCAGATCACCACTAATGAATTTCGCCCAAGAAAAATGAAAAGCACATGAGTTGGGACAGACCAGACAAAGCACCGTAAATTAAAGCAACGAGGAAGTGAAATCACGCCGACTGTCTGATGACTGATGAACTGATCTGCTACACAGCTACTACATTATAGAAAGCGTGAGGTTTGAGTGTAGCGATTTATAAAAATGCCAAAAGAAGAAAACCGGTAATTTTTTACTGGAAAGTCTTTAAAAGTAATGGCAGGTTGGTGTCGGCCAATGAGCACGTTTGTTTATTGTCACATCCAATAGGAAGCTTTAAACTTTTGTAAGGAGGAATGGAAACAATATTTATAAAGGAAAAATGGATATACGAGTATGTCGTACACCAGACAGTGGAATATTAACACAGAATATTGGCCAAATTGAGAATTAAAATACTGAAATATTAAAATAATAAAATACTGGAATCAAAGTAGTTTTTTTTATTGACTGTTAAATCTTAATACATAATTAATAGGTTAAGTGAGCTTCAAAGTTGTGATATTTTGTAATGAATATGTATTATTTACTTACTTTAATATTTAAATGGTTATTTTGACAGAGTATAAGCAATATTTTTGATAAATAAACGATTTTATAAATGCACAACAACAAGAAACTAGAATACGGTACATGCAAACATATTGGCTTTTATCAAAGGTAAATATAAAAAATGTAGCAATAAATTAATTTCCCAAGTTTTCAAAAACAGAAAATGGACTAACTTTAAAACAACTAGAGACAAAATTGAGGATCAAAACTGTACATAAAATAATTGATTAATTCATGTCTAATCAACGAATACAATCTGTATCATTTCACTTCTCCAAAGACTCATTTGTTACATTAAACACAAAAATCTGAATTTATTTGTTAAAAA
This sequence comes from Paedocypris sp. Pulau Singkep, assembly GCA_017309775.1. Taxonomy (NCBI): domain Eukaryota; kingdom Metazoa; phylum Chordata; class Actinopteri; order Cypriniformes; genus Paedocypris; species Paedocypris sp. Pulau Singkep. The sequence continues at coordinate 4,651,828 of MU204318.1, read as the reverse complement.
AAAAAAGCTGAGTCAGGCCATTTTCTTTAGTCTGACTTGACCAAAAAAGTTCTAAAATTGACCCGTAATGTGACATTAAACTATATATAACCAAATACTTTTAAGAAGGTAACTTTTAACAGTATGAACTTTTTAACACATTCAGTCTAGCAAAAACAAAAATCGACTGGTTCCTGTCTCTAAAGGTCACTAAAGGTCAAGCACCAGTTCTCTCCTCCTCCTTTCGGCTTCTTTGCTCGGGTTTGTCCTTCCTGATGTCGGGACGCGTGAGATAAATCACAGGACGTCCTCTGCAATAAAGCCAGTTAATTCCGAGGGGTTTAAATCTTAGGGTCGGCTGCAGATACTAACACAACACTTCTATTAAAGCAAAATTAAGCGGCACAAAGGCTCCATCTCAGCAGAAATATACAGCGCGGCCTGCCACATTAACATAAAGCATGGCCCTCAAAAATTATTAGCCCTTCTAATCTGGAAACTCTCAGCCGCGGCATTGCACGGCTCCAATGACCTGTCCAGGGTGATGCATGGCTGTTTTTTTTCCCCTCCATCTCTCTTTCTCTCCCTCCCTTTGCCCCCGTTCTAGATTTATGCCCACTGAAATAGAAATGCACGGACTTTATTGGAGCCTGAAAACACATTTTTGAACGTTGACTGGAGCGCGAGACAAGGTGAAGGTCGGCGATCGCTTTATCCCTTTACTGTCAAACACACATTAACCGTCTCAAATCAGCTCTTTCAGATGCTGTTCTTTCTTTTTCTCACTCTGTTCTTTCTCTGTCTCATATGTTTCTCTCTTTTGAACTCTTTGAGGATGATTGTCACCTTTCAGGAAGGAACAGACATCTTGGATCTTTCATGGGCTGTTTTTTTCATCAATTATAATTTCATTATTTCTACTACTACTACTACTACTACTACTACTACTACTACTACTACTACTAATAATAATAATAATAATAATAAAAACAATAATAGTACGTTAGTTGAAATCTATTTGTTTATACCCTACAGTATATATCATGAAGAATTCCTTTAAAATTACATGGATATTTTACAGTAAAATAGACACTTATTGTATTACCGGGAAGTTACTGTTTTTTTTTTTCATATATACTGTATTTGGACGGCTTGTTCACTTAATTATTGGACAGTGAATTAAAAAAAAAAACCGCACCCTGCTGAAAATTAGGAAGAGTAAAATAAATAAAAGTAGAAACGTACTTTTGCCGTACTAAACTGTACTAAACAAGTACAAGTTTGTTTAGAATTATTTTACAATCAACTAAAAATCAAGTCTTAAGTCATTCATTATATAATTCTATTATATGTAAATGTGATGATAGCATGATAGAATGTTGTCAATAAATAAATAAATATATATATATATATATATATATATATATATATATATATATATATAATAAATACATGTTGTTTAGGTAAAGAAAAAATGAAAACAAAATGAAGTAAATATAAATGAAAAATAGTAAAATATTAAAAAAAAAAAAGTAAAAATCAAATAAATCAATTACATTTTTTACCATTAAAACTTTGTGTAGATTTGTTGAAATCTCATTTGAAACTCAGTGTGACAGTGACATAAAATGGCCCGGTTGGCCCAAAATCAACTGGGTTTTACACCAGGACGAATCAATGGCCGGCATTATCCACCAGAAATAATGGATTAAAACACTTAGCTCTGATTAAAGATTGGACGCTGTGCATAATCATAGCGCTTTACAGCGGAGGAGAAAAATCAATCACTGTGATCTGGCTCGCGGCAGGGTTGAAATAAAGCCCAGTCATGTAGAAAATAGACTCCCTGTCACCCCATCGCCCCATCGCCATCACAATAACACACGCTCCTCTCCGCACTCACACGCCATCACGCCTCCCGCGAGGCCTTTGATGGACAGCGCTGTGTGTGACACCATTTGATCAGGTTGAGGGAAACGTGAATGAGGTGTGTGTGTGTGTGTGTGTGTGTGTGTGTGTGTGTGTCATCTCTGGCCATCACAACACGACATGCTTCTTCACGTGTTCACCGATTCAATTCCGTCACACTCGCTTCAGGATCAAAAAATAGCCATTTCCACTTTTACCGGTTTTTTCTGATGCTCTATCTTTTCTTGTTACTTCTTGTGTGTACGTATTTATATACGTAATATATTTATTTATGTAATAATAATCTGTGGTCTCTCAGCAGGGTTGGTCCTTTTTTAAGTGGTGGTCTTTCTTTTTCACAGCAGGCGTTTCATGTCTTTTAAAAAGTGCTACTGAAGGCCAGAATGAGGGATTAACACACACACACACACACACACGCAAACACACACACACTTGCATTTATATGATAGTGGGGCCCCACCATTGACTTACATGCAAAACAATACGTTCTCAATACGAAACTCATTTGATATCCAGCCAATCACATTGAGTCATTTTATTATACATTCCTCCTTGCTTCAAAAATTAAAAAAGCCCTAACTGTAACAATATTGTTAAGTTAATGACAAAAATGGAATAATATGTTTTAAACCTGAAAAAAAAAATATTTGCCATAACCAAAAATGAAGGAAATTTAAAAACAAACGGCAAACACAACAACTAAACAATTCATAATAAACACACAGACCGGACCCATTTATACGTTTAATTCACACCATAAAAACACATTGTGTAAAAATGCACAAGACAATACGAAAATGGTCTAAATTGTATTAAAGCAAATTTTGATGGTGAAAAATGTTTCCTAAAAACAGTTAATATCAAAGTCAAAAGAAAAGGACAAAACATTTACAAAAATGGGTTGACAACAGCAAAAGCAAGTGTAATTTTCAAGCCGTTAAACTTGAAATGAAGTGAAATCAAGCCTCTGAGCATCTTCCCCCCAACCTCCGCGTCACCTTGACCTCCGCACGCCGGTGGTCTCACACTGACTGGGTTTCACGCACAGCAGCCAATGTTCAACAACACGGGCCTCGAAAAACACACAACCGTGTCTCAGCGCCGAGAGGAGATTCCCACAATGATGAGCTACAACTAAGCTACAACTCTGCGGTGTATCCCACGATTCCTCGAATTTGCATGTCACGTCTCATCAAACCCAACGTCTACGCCACGTTCCTCCACCGTGTTTATAAAGTCAGTGTGAGACCCCACTAGTACACAACGGGGCCCCACTTAGTGCTAAAAACTAGCAGTCTGAGCCCTATTTGTGCTAAATGCAGGAACACACACACACACACACACACACACACACACACACACATGATATGATACGATTCATCTTTTGTTATAATCCAAAATGAAATATGTTGTGAGACATACCCAAGATAAATATAAGCCTTATTTCCAAATTATTGAGGTCATTGATAGAATGAACCTGTAATGCACTGTTACTTACTTTTGAAACTCATTTGATATCCAGTCAATCAGATTGAGGTATTTTATTATACTTTCCTTCGTACTTGTTCTAAAAATAAAAATAAAAAAGCCCTAACTATAACAATAGTGTTAAGTTAATGACAAAAATGGAGTAAAAATATTGTGCTTTTTTACCTATTTTTTTAATTATTTATGTATTTATTTTTACACCAAAGTGTTTTAAGACTAAAAAAAGAAACCCTGGTAAAAAAGCAAATAACCAAAAACCAATAACCAGAAATAATGGAAAATTAAAACAAAAAAACGGCAAACACAATAACTAAACAAATCATAATAAACACACAGACCGTTTATTGTAACGTTTAATTTGCACTAAAACACATTGTGGTAAAAAAGACAAAATGAAAATGGTTTAAACTGTATTAATGCAAATTGTCATGATGAAAATGATGTCTTCTAAAAACAAAAATCAAAAGAAAAGGACAAAAAAAAAACGCCAAGAGGAGATTCCCACCACGACAAGCACACAACAACATGCTAACACGCCCAGCTACAACTCCGCGGTGCATCCCGCGATTCCTCGAATCTGCATGCCACGTTTCATCAAACCCAACGTCTACGCCACGTTCCTCCAGCGTGTTTCTAAAGTCACCGCGTTAAATAAAACAGCGCCGCCGTTCCGTCAGTCCATTACGATGAATCTTTGATCAACACAACGCGCGGTGACCCGGTAATGAGGTTAAGCTACATCGCTGGAGCGGTAAAATATGCAGCCTATAAGTGTCACTTAGAAAAGTGATGAAAAGACAAGACGGAGCAGCTATACGCCTCACGCTTAATGTCTCTGCGTCCCACTGCGGCAGAAGAGGGGAAAAAAAA
>MU204318.1:4621732-4636660 GCA_017309775.1 Paedocypris sp. Pulau Singkep | reverse complement strand
CTCTCTCTCTCTCTCTCTCTCTCTCTCTCTCTCTCTCTCTCTCTCTCTCTCTCTTTCCACGCTTACAAATCTGCTGAATAATAGAAAACATTTTATTATAATTTATGTAAACAGATTTAGCCTTGATGAATAGATCCGAAAAGACCTTGAAACTACTTTTAATAATGAATCACATTGAGTAACAAATATAATAATAGCTAAAAAGTAGGATTTTAGTCTATTTTAAAGACTCAATTGTAATTCTAAACACGTTTTTAAGAATGTTAAATAGATGATTATCACTTATAAGGTTGATACAAAAAATGTATATATAACAAAATGTTGTCCTACAAATGGAAACTAAATCAAATATGTTAATAATATATAATCATATTTATATACATCTTTTAATATATATTATATTTATAAATATATTTATATAAATAATACAAACATTTAAATTAATAATATGTAAATATTTATAAATTATGTTTTTAATTTCCTAAAATATGTATGTATATGTATATATGTATATAATTTTCTTAAATATATATGGTGTACGAATCAGGCACAGCAGTGTGAAAATCATTCAAAATAATTTTGAAAAATGTAATTTTCAAAAGCGAGCTTGTGAAAAACATACATCAATAACATACATAAAAAGTGTATATAAAATATATCCAGGATATGCACTTATACAGGCATTCATGAGAAAAACCAGCATGAAGACCACCGCCAATAAACCCCCCTACATGTTACATGTGTGCTCAACATCACTCTTCTCTAAACAGGCAGAACAATATCACAAACGATGGTTTTCTGGGGGATTTTTCACGCTTGCTTAACTTCTCGTATCAGATGACGTGTCAGGCTAATGACACCAAAACGAGTTTCTCGCAGACGTGGTGAGATTATGTCAGAGGATTTGGTGCCTGCAGCATCCCACCTCCAGCCTGATCTCCGTCACCCTCGGGGAGCGTCTCATCCTCACACGCTACATGGGGTCCAGATTTAAGTAGAGCAGGATCCGCCTGAGTTCTGCCTTTAGGTGAACTTTTAAGCATAACTGACCCGCTTTATCTTAATCTGTAGATCTGAAATCAAAGTTGTGGGTTTGATACCCAGCAAAATCCATGTACATGTTTAAGCATTCGAGAACTTAAAGTGGAGCAAATATCTGCTCTGGTTCACAGCTATTTGTTATAAAAAATTATTTCAGCTTTATTTGACCTACAAAAGCCACGCCCATATTTGTAGGCGGGATCATTCGAATAACATTTGTGGACACACACTAGGCGCAATAATTGGCACATGCTCGCAATTATATTAATTTTAGGTTTAATTTCTGTCTTTGAATTAAATTCTTAATCTTTTCAGAGCACAATAATAGCAAGTAAGTAAACTTTATTTATATAGCACTTTTCACAAATAAAATCACAAAGTGCTTTACAAGGTGCAAGCATGGAATAAAAAAAAGATGATACAATCAATAAGATGAAACCCAACTGCATGAAAGTAAAAAAATCAGAAAAATAGCCAAAACCTAAAAGTCATGACAACTAAAAAAAGAATACATTGAATTGGTGGCCAACCAATCACAGAGCGGGTCACACTCACACCTATGGACAATTTTCCCAACTCCAATGCTCACAAACACATGCAGTGACACACATAAAAAACCCGACTGGGCCTCAAACTTGAATATGGATTGGATCCTTTAAGCTGTGTGTCAAAAGAACTATCCACTTCAACACCCTGTTGCTCTAGAACTCTAAATCGAAAAAATACATCAAAAATAATTTAAATACAGCTCAAATATTGAGAAAATAAAACAGAATGAATAATTGAATTATTTGTAATATCAATCCAATCTCGACTTTTACACTAATCAGTTTCAAATTTACATTTAATCCCTTTCACCTCCAAATCTATGAATATTCAGCGTCCCATCCAAATGTGCCATTTTATATTTGAAGCATAATTAACACAGTTTCGTGTTGACTCAATTAAACAATTTCTCAAGGAAATAAATAAAGCAGAAGCAGAGAAGTATTGCCCTGTCCTCTGGACTTCAAACGTAGCGGCATTTCAAAAGAGCCACTGGGGACTTCAATCCTTTTTCTAAACCAAATTCCTCTTTCATGGTTAAATCCTCAAGAAACAGGAAAACCTGACTGATCCTGAATTAATTTCCACTGATACAGTAAAGGCTCCCCGTCTCTGATGAGCTGCCACAAAACAAGAAGGAATAAAGACGGGCGAGGTCGTCTTCAAAGACACACCAGCACGGCGAGCCCACATCAAGCAGATACATGCGCATTTACATGCATAAATACATGCATCTCCTGGCGACATGTTCTAAAATATTTACAAGTCGCCACTAGAACCTGCTTCCCAGAAAGTTCTTCCCGGGAAAGTTTTTTGTACGTCTTTACCGTATGAGAAAGTAGAGTTGACTTTCGCCTACTGGTTTCTGATTGGTACTCGTTTAAGTACGCACCCATTTAAGTATGAATATTTTTCCCTACATTTCCCTAAATAGCTTGGGTTGTATGGCGCGTGGAAGTAGACAAGAGTAACGCACTAGCGGGAGGGTTTGGACTCTACAAGACCAGACTAGTAGCTTTTGTCGTCAAGGAGACACCCAGAGTGTCCACAGAAATGATTCACACGAATGCCGGCAAACTGGCAGATTCCGGCTAAGTCTGCACCAACCTACCAAATCCCAGCAAACTGGCAGATGAGCATTCCTAAGTATGCACCTCGTGGCTAAGTATGTCCCAACCACCCCAATCCCAGAAAACTAGCAGATTAGCATTCCTAAATACACACCTCTCTGCAAAGTATGCACCAAATTCCAGAAAACTGGCAGATGAGCACTCCTACGTAAGTACCTCTCAGGTAAGTATGCACCAACTTCCCAAATCCCAGCAAATTGGCAGATGAGCACTCCTAACCAAACTCCCCAATCCCAGAAAACTACCCGATTAGCATCCCTAAGTACGCTGCTCTGGACTAAGTACTGTACGTACCAGCCTCCCAAATCCCAGCAAACTGGCAGATTAGCATTCCTAAATAAATACACACCTCTCTGCAAAGTCTGCACCAACCTACCAAATCCCAGCAAATGAGCAGATTATCAGTCTTAAGTGGCACCAACCTCCCAAAGATTGACAACTTCATTGACATTGCACTAAACAACAGATTTAAAAAGTCAACATTTCCGGCCCTAGGTAAAAATAAATATCTAAAAACACACGCTTGCCCACCCATTTACATTCACTCCAGATATTGCACAACACAGAATGGTTTAAACTCACAGCTTTTAAAACAGTAATAGCTCTTGGGCAAGAACAGTTTTTAAATCTCTTTGTATCTGTATCTTCTGCCAGAAGGCAGCAGTTTGAGCAGTTGAAAGGAGTCCTGCTAATTTATTTTTGCCTTTTTTCTTCTAGAAGAAAAAAGGAAGAAGTCGGCCAATGATCTCGGGACTGTAGTAGTCTTCAGCTGGTCCACTAGTAAACCCACACAGAGTATGTGAGAATGCTCTCTATTGTGCAATAGTTGAAGGACACCAGCAGTTTCTAGAGCAAACTGAACACGAGGTCAATGGTGCACGAGGTTTGAGAAGATCAGTGGCTCCTAAACGTTAAAGAAACCCATCTCAAGCATCTGAAGAGTCTCATACAGCAAATTCATCTTAAAGTTGAACCAAACGTCTACTCAAAGTAAGAGGACCTTACACTAGAGTACAATTTACGGCTATCAAAAACATTTGGGAGAACCGTGAAGCAAACCAAGAACTATTTGCCCTGTTTATTGGGATTCAGCAAGATCCAGGCATCTTCCTCAAAAAGAAAAAGTGAAATAAACTTCAAATACTGCACAATTCATGACATGGTTAACCCTCTTGGCAGGGGCAGTGGTAGTCAAGTGGTAGGCAATTGGACTCGTCTGCAAGAGGTTACAGGTTCTAATCCCGGTCTGGCTGATTCTACAACTGGGCAAGTCTGGGCAAGTCACAAACCCTCATATGCCCCACGGGCGCCATGGCTTAAATCTGCCCACTGCCCCGGGTTTGTGTGCGTTCACGTCACTGTCTGTGTGTGTAACTTCCTGGATGGTTAAATGCAGAGCACATTATCATCACTGCCCCTAGTGGCCATATTGACATACTCGATTTTGTTTGTCTTCCTTGAATCCAATTTTTTAGGGAAAAATATGCTTTACTAAGCGGGATGGATACACAAATAGCCGTTCTTCAGCAGGACGCTTCTGTAAGGCAATGAAGAGCCCATGCCGAACCTCGTTCTTTTGGTGAAAGTTGTATTGCTTCTGAACTGAAATTGTAATATAATTTCTTGTCAGAGCTGTGTGTTTGTCCTGGTTGGGCGGACAAATGTAATTGCTCCTTCAGACAACAGTTCATTATCTTCTGCCATGTAAGGAGCGATCAAGATGAACGGCCTGTGACGAGAGTGTCTGTCGTGATCGTAATCTATAGTGGAAGCCAAGAAGAACTTCTCCAAGGCATTAAGATCTGTCTGTCTTAATAGCTTCACGTAACAATACATCATACAATGAGTGTGTTTCTAAACATTACTGCTGAAAGCTTTCTCGGAAGGCAGATCTTGCACCGTGAAGCCGAATTACAGGGTGAATATTGGGGACGGACCACTATTGCTTGGTCAAGATGGCAAATCAGGATGATAGAGACTTGTGAAAAATTTCACAAACCATGTGGTCCGCTTACTAATCCAAGCCTTTTGACAAATCCTCTTAGTGGCTTTAGTTTTAAAAGCCTCACACATTGGATTTATAATGAAATGTGAGAATGCTGGTCAATGAATGGATGGATCAACAGCAATTAGTAAATAATGATGATTAGCGTGACAAACAGATAGATGGTGAGATGCCATTGATATGAAAATAGATAAAGGGATAGAGATTGAAAAATGTACAGCTGACAATAAACGAAAAAATCGCCAGAAGGATGAAATGAAGGACTGACTTACAGAATCAAATGGACGGTGGGATTGACAAGATGTACAGTATGAAAGGACAGATTGAGATAACCCAACATGTAGATACGTATATGGTCAGTGAGACACACATCAGGACAGACAGATAGTTGGTCATTGAGAGATGGACAGACAGTAGAAAAATGGAGATATATGAAGCATGAGATTAAAAGTAGGTTGGAGTGTCAGACAAAAGGACACAAGGAAAGACAGACAAGCTGATGGTTATAAAGACAGATTGAATGACAGGCAAACGTTGACAGTGGGATTATCAGACAGACAGATAATGGATAAAAGGACAGACAGATACTAGAGAGAGAGATGGATGGACAGATAGAAAGGCGTCTGAGAGAGAGGACTTGGAAAGTGAGATAGATAGATAGAGTTACAGTGAGACAGACAGACAAACAGATAGATAGATCATGATATAGACAGATGATGGATGATATACAGACAGACAGACAACAGGATAGTAAAGTAGACAGATACACAGATAAACTGATGAAAGAACAGACATATTATCGAGAAAATGGGTAGTTAGAAAGACAATCAAGTGGACAGCTGGACAGAGAGATTGACAAGAAAGATGGACACACTAGATAGATAGATAGATAGATAGATAGATAGATAGATAGATAGATAGATAGATAGATAGATAGATAGATAGGTAGATAGGTAGATAGGTAGATAGGTAGATAGATAGATAGATAGATAGATAGATAGATAGATAGATAGATAGATAGATAGATAGATAGATAGATAGATAGAATAATGATAGACTGACAGTGAGACAACAGGTCAGTAAGGTAGACAGACAGATCTAAACTGATGGAAGAACAGACAGGTTATTGAGAAAATGGGCAGTTAGAAAGACAATCAAGTAGACATTTGGACAGAGAGATTGACAAGAAATATGGACAGACTGGGTAGGTGGGTGGGTGGATGGGTGGATGGATGGATGGATAGATAGATCATAGAGCTGGACCTTGAGATAGATAAAGGGATGAAGTGACTGAGATATAAGGAGGTCAATGTTGCGAAACATACCATTTAATGTGCTTGTTGATATCCATGTCATAAAATAAGATGATTATTTTGATCATAATTGACAACAATATTCACCAAATACTAGAAAATCACGATCAGACGTCATTCTTCCCCGTAAAGCCGGTAGATTCCGGCGCGCTGGTGTTTTATAGGCTATAGGACGGTGAAAGCTCTCGGCGAGGAGGAAGACTTTATATTGCGCCGCACACAGACAGACCATCTGGACGGCCTCCATTAGACTTCACTTGACTCCAGATATGAATCACTAAAGTCACTGGCACTATCAGAGTCGTTTTATGCGAACGGCTCTCAAGACACTCGGCCAAGTGAGAAAACAATCAGTAGGAGGCCGTAAAGCAGTGTCTGGAAGTGAAGCCCAATGAAGTCGGGAATCTGTTTTTACGCCAAAGTCATCGCTCACCGAGACACTACGCACCTCTACCAGTGTGAAAGAGAGCATATTTACAGTAGGAAAACATTCCCGGTGACAAACGCTCGTCCTCGGCCCGTCCTCCCCTGCTGATACGGAGCCGTGCGAGAATAACCAGCTGGTCTTTGATGTGCGGAAAGCCGGAATCCTCCGTCTGAGTAGTGGAATTGATTATGTATGCGTCTCACTCTGCCTCTGAATCCACACAATTAGGCTAAAACGACGAGGCAGAAAAGAGGGAAGACGAGGGTCCGGGCTGCTTAGGAAATGAGCTGGTGATGGGCACACGTGAGATGAGGAAGACGCTTTGAGCTCCTGCTGCTGCTTCTCTGATAACGCTCGCACCAGAACTGGGAAAAGCATCGGGAGAACTTCTCCAACTCTTCTGCAAACTCTCGCTCGGAGATTCACTGACAGATGGTGTTTTCTTCCATTAAAGACACTTGACTGGGGGCTGCGGTTTAGCTTGAGTTTGACGTCTGGTTTAAATGCTGTAACCTACATTTACTTTATACTGTATATTTCAAATCCACGTGAACAAATGAGACAGTAAAAAACAAAATGAGTACAAAAAAATTAAATTAAGAAAAATTATCTGCCAATGAACATTTTACTTGGTGAGACGGCTTGAAACAAGACAAAAGATCTTGTTACACGGTAGATTTGTTCCTGCATTTCAGTTCTTGTTCTCATTGGCTTTGATATAGAAAAGAAAAATTGAAAAATTTCACTTGACGTTTCTTGTTTCAGGAATTTCTGTGTTAAAGAAACCTACGCCAGAAAAAAGTCCTATTTTCTTGAAATTGTATTTCTAATGTCATTTTACTTTTTTTTTTATCTTATTAGCATTGTGTTGTACTTTATTGTGATGTTATTATGATTGTTATTTTTGCTTTGTACTGTATCTTATTATATTGTTCTTTTCTACATTTCTATTCATTGATGTTGCCCCCCCCCCCCCAAAAAAAAAAAAAAAAAAAAGCTGGGTGACTGTTAAAATGCAATGTTGCAATGTAAGTACATGTATGTGACAAATACAATTTTATGTGATTTGACAAATATGAAAATTAAAGAGCACCCACATATCTATAATAATTTACAATACAACAAAAGCACATAAATGAATTTGAAACTTTCTATAATTCAGTTAAGTACAAGCAAGCATTCTCAATAGAAGCTTCGGAGAAGGAGATCTGCTACAGCCGCACCTCCTGCGGATGGAAGACATTTGTCTACACAGAAAAGCTGGAGAGCAGTGCATCAACATTTTAAGCTCTGGAAGAAGATTCACCTTGATTCGCCAAAGGAACAGACGCACGTAGAGGACTTTGTGTCCCGGCTTTGGCAGAAGCCATCTTTCTCAATTACAGGCGTCTCTCTGCAGGACGGGGCTGGAGGAAGCTCTCTGCATGCATGCATTTATCTTTCAGATACAGTCACAGATAGCCGGTCCTGTGGCCAGCTGTCAACACACCTCCGCTCTTTGATGTGTGTGTCTGCAGATCTTAACAAATGCACGCGAACCTTGGCAGCCGAAGGACGACATACGGTTCTCCAGCAACCAAACCAAGACTCTAGTTTCTATAGGTGCGGAAGTCCGAAGCTGATGCGTAAAATCAACTGTGAGACTATGGAGCAAAATTCATATTCAAATTCAAATTGTATTTGTCACATCCACAATTCGAAAGAGTCGTCAAATATTATTTCATTTTCATCACTATCGCCATTTTGAACGCAATCTCAAACGCGTTTCAACAACTCAGTCGGACAAAACGAGAATTCCATTTGCTAATTATTGGGGTCCATTTTCATTGGTGAGATCAATTAGAAAAAGACTAGTGAACGAACCAGCCAATCAGAGTCAGTGGGCGGGTCGGCTGTGCATGAAGAGGCAGTGATGTCACTCAGAAGAGACGTGGAACAGAATGAACAATAGACACTTCTTTTTATAATATGATAAAATATTGAAATAAAAGTAGTAAAAACTTATTTTTATTTTTATGTTATTGAAAAAAGCGGTGAAAATAGAAAAATAAAAAAACAACAAAAACCATAGAAATTAGTACTGAGGCACTAAAGTAAAAGAATAAAAATCAATTTATTATCCTTGTTTGCTCCCTCCTATTAATTATTTTTAAAAGTACACCAAATTTGGACTCAAATCTTTAAGTCGTGAACAAATAATTTCGAGTCATTCGTGCATTTCGCTCATTTGTTTCATATTTACAGCACATAAACTAATTTTGACAGTTGACTATTACAAAGCACAACTTGGTTGTTTGTTTGTTTTTTTTCGCGAATAATCTCCTTAAATGTGATTAAAATGGCAAATTTTCATTTTGATTGTAGGCCTCGGAGTAACCGGTGAAAGTGAGGGATTTCTAAATGGTAAAACTTTAAATTACTGATTATTTATTTTCTCGGGATGTTTCATTACGCAGAATGGACTTAGTAAATCCTGTTGGTCCGAGAATGCGGTTTGTCTTTGGGTTATTGCCAAACTAGTCCCTGGCAGAGTGATTCGGACACGCCCACTGACTCTGATTGGCAGATTCTGTCGATTCTCAAATTATTATGCAAATCGACCCTATAAATGTTGTTTATGGGATCAATGTTTTAAACCCCATGTTTAATTGGGCTGGACAATTGTAAAAACCCATTTCATTGCATGTTGTAACATGTATGATGTGTCTATGACAATTAAAATTTGAATTTTGAAAGCTTTGCGAGTTGAAATAGCTTCTTGCGAGTTGAGTTAGCGTTTTGTCCATTTCTGCACATCTAAGAAAAGCAACACATTTACAACTGCAAATTTCTCACAAATGCAAAATTTGTGGTTTTCAAATTTGGCCTGAAATGTCCTTCTCTTGATTGTCTGACTCGATGCCACTGAAAGACGAGAGATGGCTCTGTGCCGTATGGTTATGAAACAGGATTCTGAAGTACATATAGTTTAGTAAAGTATGTGCATGAGAGATTTTGTCGAGTTTGCTCTGTCTAATTGCTTTGAAGATGCACAGATGGGAATATCACAGCTGTAGCTCAAGCTCTTCTCCAAAGCTGCAGTGAGCAATTTCCTTACAGACACGAGCTGCAGGAGACTGTACAGACTTCACTACCACATCCTTTTGAGAAGTCTCTACACAAACCTACAGGCGTGTGCGCTTTATTAACACTCACAGAGAACTTAATAAACGTCCATCAGGCGACGGAAAGATGCTGTAAACACTTCAGAGCGTCGACTTGAAACCAGACCGTACTGGGATTCAGAGGTGTAAAGACTACATGGAGAACCATACTTGAGTAAAAGTACCGATACCTTTCTGTAAAAAAGACTCCACTACAAAGTCTCCAATTTTAAAAAGACTTACAGAGTAAAAGTTGTAAAATATATCATTTTTTAAGAACTTGAGTATTATACGTGTGCTGAATTGAAGCTCAAGAAACACCAAGAAATATAAAAAGAACAGGAACTCTTTATTCACGAGGTTTTATTTCCTACTGAACTTTAACACCTCAGTGTTACAAAAAGGCAGAGCAAAATAATATTAAAGTAAAGTGTAACAATATTAAAGTATCGATTGTAACAATATTAAAGTGTAACAATTCTAACGATAATAAAGTGTTGATTGTAACAATAATAAAGTGTCAATTGTAACAATATTAAAGTGTAACGATTGCAACAATATTAAAGTGTCCATTCAAATGTAGTGAAGTAGAAGACGAGATAATCAATCACAAATGTAGTCCAGTAGAGAGTAAAAGTTGCAGAGTAGCCAAAATACTCAAGTAAAGTAACCTCAAGTAAAGCAAACACCATTTACTCAAGTACTTTACACCTCCGCTGGGATACGAACTTCCAGTAACCTCTTGGACACAAGTATTATTCCATACCACTGACCTACAACTGCCACTTTATGACAAAGAACGAAAGTTTTAGTCATTGTGGGAAAAAAAATAAACCAACATGTGCTCAGGGACACATCTGTCCTGTCTTCACACCAGCAAACCTGGAGATCATGACACCTTGAGAAAAGCTGAAATAAAGTTTGATGAGTTTCTAAGCAAAAAATAAAACCCAGACTGCACAGCTGCTTAGGTGATAAAACTGAAACAATTCCAGCCAGAACCGTTTTTCCATTTTTTTTAGTTAAGGAAACTGCTGAATCCTGCTTATCGACAGCCAATCCTCAAATCATCAAAACCTGATCACCACTCAACATTTGTCTGTTTATGGCTCAGACTAATCACACACAAGGTCAAATCCCAAGCGCCGGGTCATTACCGGACGCCCCAGGTAATTGTTCTTTATTGGTTGTACCTGCGGAGCTGACGCGGATGAAATACGACGATGAGAGTTCTTAATGGAGCTTCAAGGTTGAGTGTGACAACAAGGCATTAAAGCAATAACCATAGGGTGGCGTGAGAGCCGGAGCCCAGGCTTGTCGGGGGTTAAAGACGACGGGATTCCAGACTGAGAGCGAGGACTTAAAGGATGTGCGTGTGTTTTGCTGACAATCGATGAACATGTTCCTCTGTAAGCGTCTCCAAAACCACTGGGAAGTACAGATGCTGAGCTCCACACAATTCTCGATGTATTCATGAAAGAAAGCGGCTTGTTGCGGATCAGAAGACAGACTGGGCCTTGCATGTTATTGCATGTAGTAGTAGAAGCGTCTGGTTTAACACACGCGGACCTGGAGCAGTGGGCAGCACAGTTGCTCAGAGATTCTTCAGTTGTGGAATTTGTTGGTCTGGGATTTGAATCCATAACCATCTGATTGTTCGACTTAAAACACATCTGTTCAACTTGGCATACCCTCCATAAAAGGTTGTGTTTTTCTGTTTGTTTTTCATCTGTGTGTTACTTGTTTCTGATCAGTGTTACTCTATGTACGGTGTTGGGCACCTTGAAAGGCGCCAAAAATAAAATGTATTATTATTATTATTAGTAGTAGTAGTAATCATTATGTAGGACACAACGGATCTAAGGTGCTGACTTAAAGTTCTGAGACCATTTACTGTAAAGAAAGATTGGACTTTGTGCGTATTTAAGATATTCAACTTTAATGGCTAATAAATGAAGATGCATAATAATACATGAGGGAAAGAGATTGAGAGAGGAAAAATAGGGGGAAAGAAGGAAGAGTGGAAGGGATAAAGAGAAGAAGTTGAAGGTGATTCTTCTCAGACAGTTCCTTTCTGTCTTCTTTCTTTCCTCATGTCTTTCTTTTTTTATTTCCTTCTTTCTTTTATAGGTTTCTTTCTGTCGTCTTTCTTTTTTTCTTCTTTCTTAGGTTTCTTTCTGTCTTCTTTCTTTCCTCATGTCTTTCTTTCTTTCATTCTTTGGTTTTTTTCTGTCTTCTTTCTTTCTTTCATCCTTTCTTGTGCCACGTTTTTTAAAAATGTGCACATTTTCTTTGGTCTCTTCTGTCACAAACAAGAATATCTTGCTTTTTTATATACCGTAATAAACGTTTTCTTTAAAGAAATCTTATATTCATAAATGAAAAAAAAACCATCATTCTCTACATCTTGACAGATGTATGGAAATCATTTTTATTCTCATCCTTTGTTCCTTCTGGCCTGCAGTTCCAGTTTTACGTAGCTGATTGTATTCTAATGTATTCCACTGACCGTACCTTGGCCTATGATTTCTCTTATTTTTCTGTGCGTTTTTTTGGTTTTATTCTGTATCCTTCAATTTTTCCTCTTTATTGTATTTATTATTGTATGCACTGTTTTATATGGATTCAGCAGACATTTTTGTCTATAATATTCTGTATTAATCAGAGTTCAAACAAAATAAACTTTTTTTTAATTTTACATTTATTTTAGAATGCTGGCTTCATAGAAATCGAATAAGACAATACGTTCAAAATGTATAAAATATATGACAAAATAAACCTTTTGTTGTGTCAATAGATTTCTAAAACAATTTCACACTTGTTACATTTCTACGTCTCGCTAAATAAAAGATTCATTTGATGACATTGCCGTGTGTTTGGGGAGGTGATTACAGTGTAAAATGAACAAATTGCATCGGTTCTTTATCTCTACAAACACGGGCCTAATCCTCTTAAGATAAAAGTCCCCGTTTGAAACTTCACATCGCGTTTGAATCCCACGTAAAAAACCGAACCGCAATTTAGAAGGCATGTTTAATGGTACCAAATCCCGGTTTTTAAACGCCGCACAAACAACACAAAGCACAGCTGACACTTCTCTTGCGCGAGGTTTCAAAACTCTGTTCTCCATGACAGCGCAATAAAACGCAGATAAACAAAAAGGGACAGGAAGGAGAGAAATTTGTCATTGCACGGGAGCAACTTTCTCCCAAGATATTAAAAGAGACAGAATACATTTGTCAGTGGGAACAGAAGCCTCGACAGAATTTGCGCAACAAGATCCAGTTGCCAACCTCAATCACAATCACTCTCATAAGTATTTCCAGCCGAAGAGATGAAAGCTGGAGGAAAATAATAAAAGCTCTGAGAACATTTTGCTGGAGAGGATGACAAAGAGCAGAAGGAAGCGTGATTCAGGTCATGGGCCTTCACACCGCTTCCTGTCCGCTCCACGCGCTGTAATTGCGGCCAGTTATTAACATGTCGGTAGAATGTGCCTCCGTGTTCCCGCCGCTGGAGAGAGAAGGTCCTGATCTGAGAAGAATGATGACACGTGGATGGGAGCAAAACACTCAATGACCCTCACATCGATGGACCAAATCTGATGTCCATCTCTGCATCTACCCTATGCTTTGGAGAACTTGGAGCATAACTTCATTGAAGAGGATGGATGGAAGGAAAGAAAGAAAGAAAGAAAGAAACAAACAAACAAAAACACTAAAGAATCACGGAAGCTGTCAAATATATCAAAACCATTTTTATCCTCTTCCGATTACTAGAATACTCTTTTTTTTTTATTTTGAAGTAAAACGACATTGAAGCGATACGAGTCAAAAGTTATGTTTGTTAAAAATATACAAATTTGAATTATAAAGAGAAAACTTAAGTTAATAACTAAAATTAACGTTATTAATTCAAATGGATTCAGCCAGAAATAAAATAAAAAATAAATTCATTATAATTTTGTGCCTGAAAAATGTGTGGGGTGCTTATATTCACATAGTTACGGTATTATTTCACTTAATCTGTAATTCTTTTACATTCTGTTGCACCTTATAGTCTGAACAATATGCTACTTTACTTGCATTTACCGAAAGCATTTTATAGGTTTTAACAATGTAGAAATAAAGCTGTTGTTCCAGATTTACTAGTCAGAGAAAACCAGCATGCTTGTAAAGTTTGGAAAAAATAAAGGTAACAAAAATGTAACAATATATTGTTTACAGTATCTATCTACTGGAACTGTGTTTTCGAAGGTCTCGTCCATCGGGAAAGTAAATAAAAGTGTCAGAGACATGACATATAAAGTCCAGCAAATACAGTAGGAGACGTGATGATACGACCACAGAAAATGATTCCACGGCTGCGTGTAGTGCTGGTTTATAGGCTTGTCCGGGCTCGGCTTTGTTGATCCGGATTGATTCTATAAACTCAAAATACTAGGAAAAGAACAACAGATTTACTCAGACGCCGCCTGGATCATGACTGGATCATCTTTTCATTGTTGATAAAAACTGTAAATAACAAATTAATGTTGACCCTCACAAATACTGTTTACATATATTTTTTATATCGTTACTATGAGTCAGAAATTAAAAAATATATTGTTCTGATTCATTCAATATTTAGGAAAAAAACAGGTTCCTAACAGCCTCTTCCTTACTTACTTACTTTTTGTTTAAGTTTTCCTTTCTTTCTTTTTATTTTCCTTCCTCCTTCCTTTCTGTTTTATTGTCCTTCCTCCATCCTTCAATTCATCCCTTCCTCCATCCTTCTTTCCCCTCTCCCTCCTTCCTTCCTTATTTTCTTTGGATTTCTATCTTTCTTTTATTTTCCTTCCACCATCCCTCCTTTCTTTCTCCATCTGTCCTTTTTTCCTTTCTTTCTTTATCCTTACCTGCTTCTATCCTTTCTTCATCCCTCCCTCTCCCCTTCCTCTTTTCCTTTCACTCTCCCTTGCTCCCTCCTTCCTTCCTTCCTTTTGTTTTCTTTATTTCTTTTATTTTTCATCCTCCATCCCTCCCCTTTCTTTCTTCCTTCTTCATTACACCATCCCTCTCTCCCTTCCGTCCTTCTTTCCTTTAATTTCTTTCACCTCCATCCCAGACAAAATATGTAAACTGTACCCGATGCTTCTATTTTATTCTATTGCTTTCTATTTTATTCTAGTTGTATATTTCTTATATCTTAGGTCTTAATTTATAGTCTCACTACCCCAAGGCTGCTACAATTTAATTGCACTATGTACAATGACAATAAAGACTTCAGCTTCTTTTTCTGTCTTTCCTTAATTTCCCCTCCTCCATCCCTCCTTCCTTCCTTT
>MU204318.1:4617580-4621707 GCA_017309775.1 Paedocypris sp. Pulau Singkep | reverse complement strand
TGTCAGAATCCGGACTTGTTGTAATGTGTCTCCAGGACTCTAGAGGGCACTTGTCCTAATTTTGTTTTTGGATGGGTGGAGCAGGTGTTGCTCGTTAAAACTGTGTATATAAGGAGCATGTTTTCCTTTGTTCTGTACTTGGTTTTTGCCAGTCGTCAAGTGACAGATCGGCGGTCTCTTGGGGTGAAGTACCGGTTGTTCCTTTGTTTCTCTAGTTCTCTAGTTCTCTAGCCTTGTAGTGTTTGTTTGGTTATTAGATTTTCTTCCCTCGTGAAGCTTTTTGTTTGTTTTTTGCTCAAACTGTTTTTAGTTAGTTTCTCTTTTTGCCTCGGATTGAGATGCCTTCTCTTGATTGTCTGACTCGATGCCACTGAAAGACGAGAGATGGCTCTGCGCCGTATGGTTATGAAACAGGATTCTGAAGCACATATAGTTTAGTAAAGTATGTGCATGAGAGATTTTGTCGAGTTTGCTCTGTCTAATTGCTTTGAAGATGCACAGATGGGAATATCACAGCTGTAGCTCAAGCTCTTCTCCAAAGCTGCAGTGAGCAATTTCCTTACAGACACGAGCTGCAGGAGACTGTACAGACTTCACTACCACATCCTTTGAGAAGTCTCTACACAAACCTACAGGCGTGTGCGCTTTATTAACACTCACAGAGAACTTAATAAACGTCCATCAGGCGACGGAAAGATGCTGTAAACACTTCAGAGCGTCGACTTGGAACCAGACCGTACTGGGATTCAGAGGTGTAAAGACTACATGGAGAACCATACTTGAGTAAAAGTACCGATACCTTTCTGTAAAAAAAGACTCCACTACAAAGTCTCCAATTTTAAAAAGACTTACAGAGTAAAAGTTGTAAAATATATCATTTTTAAAGAACTTGAGTATTATACGTGTACTGAATTGAAGCTCAAGAAACACCAAGAAATATAAAAAACCAGGAACTCTTTATTCACGAGGATTTATTTCCTACTGAACTTTAACACCTCAGTGTTACAAAAAGGCAGAGCAGAATAATATTAAAGTAAAGTGTAACAATATTAAAGTGTCAATTGTAACAATATTAAAGTATCGATTGTAACAATATTAAAGTGTAACAATTCTAAAGATAATAAAGTGTTGATTGTAACAATAATAAAGTGTCAATTGTAACAATATTAAAGTGTAACGATTGCAACAATATTAAAGTGTCCATTCAAATGTACGGTAGTAATATAATAATAATAATATAATAATGAGTATTTGTAAGGCGCTTTTCACAGTTTAACTGTAGTGAAGCAGAAGAAGAGATAATCAATCACAAATGTAGTCCAGTAGAGAGTAAAAGTTGCAGAGTAGCCAAAATACTCAAGTAAAGTAACCTCAAGTAAAGCAAACACCATTTACTCAAGTACTTTACACCTCTGCTGGGATACGAACTTCCAGTAACCTCTTGGACACGAGTATTATTCCATACCACTGACCTACAACTGCCACTTTATGACAAAGAACGAAAGTTTTAGTCATTGTGGGAAAAAAAATAAACCAACATGTGCTCAGGGACACATCTGTCCTGTCTTCACACCAGCAAACCTGGAGATCATGACACCTTGAGAAAAGCTGAAATAAAGTTTGATGAGTTTCTAAGCAAAAAATAAAACCCAGACTGCACAGCTGCTTAGGTGATAAAACTGAAACAATTCCAGCCAGAACCGTTTTTCCATTTTTTTAGTTAAGGAAACTGCTGAATCCTGCTTATCGACAGCCTGCTCATAAAGACCCTCGGTGAGGTGAAGATCATCAAAACCTGATCACCACTCAACATTTGTCTGTTTATGGCTCAGACTAATCACACACAAGGTCAAATCCCAAGCGCCGGGTCATTACCGGACGCCCCAGGTAATTGTTCTTTATTGGTTGTACCTGCGGAGCTGACGCGGATGAAATACGACGATGAGAGTTCTTAATGGAGCTTCAAGGTTGAGTGTGACAACAAGGCATTAAAGCAATAACCATAGGGTGGCGTGAGAGCCGGAGCCCAGGCTTGTCGGGGGTTAAAGACGACGGGATTCCAGACTGAGAGCGAGGACTTAAAGGATGTGCGTGTGTTTTGCTGACAATCGATGAACATGTTCCTCTGTAAGCGTCTCCAAAACCACTGGGAAGTACAGATGCTGAGCTCCACACAATTCTCGATGTATTCATGAAAGAAAGCGGCTTGTTGCGGATCAGAAGACAGACTGGGCCTTGCATGTGCTGCATGTAGTAGTAGAAGCGTCTGGTTTAACACACGCTGACCCGGAGCAGTGGGCAGCACAGTTGATCAGAGATTCTTCAGTTGTGGAATTTGTTGGTCTGGGATTTGAATCCATAACCATCTGATTGTTCAACTTAAAACACATCTGTTCAACTTAGCATACCCTCCATAAAAGGTTGTGTTTTTCTGTTTGTTTTTCATCTGTGTGTTACTTGTTTCTGATCAGTGTTACTCTATGTACGGTGTTGGGCACCTTGAAAGGCGCCAAAAATAAAATGTATTATTATTATTAGTAGTAGTAGTAGTAATCATTATGTAGGACACAACGGATCTAAGGTGCTGACTTAAAGTTCTGAGACCATTTACTGTAAAGAAAGGTTGGACTTTGTGCGTATTTAAGATATTCAACTTTAATGGCTAATAAATGAAGATGCATAATAATACATGAGGGAAAGAGATTGAGAGAGGAAAAACAGGGGGAAAGAAGGAAGAGTGGAAGGGATAAAGAGAAGAAGTTGAAGGTGATAGATTAGTGAGAGAGAAGATAAGAAAAACTGAAAGAATAAAAATGGCTTTGCTATCTTTGACACCTTTTTGCTTTTCTAGTGTTTTCTCTAGTATTTCCTTTCTGTCTTCTTTTTCTTTTTTTTCCTTCTTTCTTTTTTAGGTTTCTTTCTGTCTTCTTTCTTTTCTCATGTCTTTCTTTCTTTCATTCTTTCTTGTGCCACGTTTTTTAAAAATGTGCACATTTTCTTTGGTCTCTTCTGTCACAAACAAGAATATCTTGCTTTTTTATATACCGTAATAAACGTTTTCTTTAAAGAAATCTTATATTCATAAATGAAAAAACATCATTCTCTACATCTTGACAGATGTATGGAAATCATTTTTATTCTCATCCTTTGTTCCTTCTGGCCTGCAGTTCCAGTTTTACGTAGCTGATTGTATTCTAATGTATTCCACTGACCGTACCTTGGCCTATGATTTCTCTTATTTTTCTGTGCGTTTTTTTGGTTTTATTCTGTATCCTTCAATTTTTCCTCTTTATTGTATTTATTATTGTATGCACTGTTTTATATGGATTCAGCAGACATTTTTGTCTATAATATTCTGTATTAATCAGAGTTCAAACAAAATAAACTTTTTTTTAATTTTACATTTATTTTAGAATGCTGGCTTCATAGAAATCGAATAAGACAATACGTTCAAAATGTATAAAATATATGACAAAATAAACCTTTTGTTGTGTCAATAGATTTCTAAAACAATTTCACACTTGTTACATTTCTGCGTCTCGTTAAATAAAAGATTCATTTGATGACATTGCCGTGTGTTTGGGGAGGTGATTACAGTGTAAAATGAACAAATTGCATCGGTTCTTTATCTCTACAAACACGGGCCTAATCCTCTTAAGAGAAAAGTCCCCGTTTGAAACTTCACATCGCGTTTGAATCCCACGTAAAAAACCGAACCGCAATTTAGAAGGCATGTTTAATGGTACCAAATCCCGGTTTTTAAACGCCGCACAAACAACACAAAGCACAGCTGACACTTCTCTTGCGCGAGGTTTCAAAACTCTGTTCTCCATGACAGCGCAATAAAACGCAGATAAACAAAAAGGGACAGGAAGGAGAGAAATTTGTCATTGCACGGGAGCAACTTTCTCCCAAGATATTAAAAGAGACAGAATACATTTGTCAGTGGGAACAGAAGCCTCGACAGAATTTGCGCAACAAGATCCAGTTGCCAACCTCAATCACAATCACTCTCATAAGTATTTCCAGCCGAAGAGATGAAAGCTGGAGGAAAATAATAAAAGCTCTGAGAACATTTTGCTGGAGAGGATGACAAAGAGCAGAAGGAAGCGTGATTCAGGTCATGG
>MU204318.1:4592580-4612580 GCA_017309775.1 Paedocypris sp. Pulau Singkep | reverse complement strand
AGGCGAACGTGTGACGCGAGAGGCGGCAGCTGTCAATGGACTGTTTACAAGAATGTGCGGAATGTGCCACGCGGGTGGAGACAGAGGAAATACTCACATACTGTACGGACATAGTAACACAACGCTTTCGGTGATTGATGCGTTTTGCTCACACGTTGCCCCCGATTCGTGTCACTTTCATCGGAACTTTGCTAATAAGCTTCATTTTCATTCAGAATCATGTGACGTCTCATTGGCATCATACTCACATATACTCTAGGGTTACACTACCGGGTGACACACTGTACTAGTCTTTGTGTTTTGCTTTGACAGTTGTTTGAGGTATTATATATATATAGATAAATTGACAGATTTCAAAATGTTGGGCATTTGAAACAGTTATATAAATGTGGAACCTAGCTCCGTCAATCAATCAATCGATCAATCAATCAATCAATCAGTCAATCAATCAATCAATCAATCAATCAATCAATCAATCAATCAATCAATCAATCAATCAATCAATCAATCAATCAATCAAATCAATCAAGTCAATCAATCAATCAATCAATCAAATTATCAAGCAATACATCTATCTATAAAATTATCAATTCAAATAAAATCTCTCTCTCTCTCACTGCCTGTCTTCAGACTGTCCAATCGTTCCTGTGTCCATACATTTATTTCTTTGTTATGCCTCTGTCTTATTCTATCTATCCATCTATCCATCCATCCATCCATCGAGTCTCACTGGCTATCAATCCAAACAAGATAAACGTCAATTTTTTGCTTGAACTTTTAACATCTTTAATCAAAACTTCATGTCAAACATAGAAAATGTATCAAATCTATTGATATTTAAAAAAAAAACAAAAAAAATACATGTATAAAAGCGACAATTGCAATGGAGCTTCTGTCGGCTGATAAAGGGATCTTTATAATTAACCGCACCGTTATAATTCTCCTCAGCACCGGGACTTTTACTGGTGCGGTTCAGTCCACCGCATCTAATTACGGCGACTCATTAGCCCGTGTTGGCTGCAAATTGACTGGTCATTAAAGTGCTGGTGCTAAATCAGTTCACTGCAGGAGAACGTCTGCTCGGTCAGTACAAGAGTGCGGACCACCGGGTCTAGATGTACAGACCACCGGGTCTAGATGTACAGACCACCGAGTCTAGATGTAGCAACAAGCGGGTCTAGTCGTAAGACCACCGGGTCTAGATCTACGACAAGCAGGTCTAGACGTAAGACCACTGGTCTGGACATAGGACCACCAGCTCAAGTACAGACCACCGTGTCTAGATGTAAAACCACCTAGTCTAGACGTACGGACCACAGGGTCTAGACCAGGGGTCGGGAACCTATGTCTCGCGAGTCATATATGGCTCTTTTGGTGGCTGCGTATGGCTCTTAGACAAAGCTTTAAAAATACATAAATGTAAAACGTTCTCCGGTATTTCAATCCCATTCATTTCCTGGTGGCGGATGTTGGAGCCAATCACAGCTGTCCTCCGGACAACACCATGTTTCTATTGGATAATGCTTAACGTTGTCGTGACGTCAGGACGTAAACTTCTGTTTAATATTCAGTAGTTCGCTAGCGAAAGCGGAAACCCCCAAGACAATGGCTATTTAACCGAATGGAGTAATTTTCCTTTGTGGAGAGAGAGCAGCTTCTGTGTGGAAGCAGGTTTTAAAAATACAAAATGTAAATTAATAAAAACAAAATGAAGTCTAAGCGTTTTTGTTTCGTTTTTATTTTACGCTTGCATTCTCAACTATCAAAACTTTTTTCCCGCTGCGTTTCAGATGTAGCATCGCTTAATGTGGGGTAGAATAAGTAAAAAGTGGATGCCCTCCTGATATTTAATTTCTTTTATTTGTGTTGGATTTATTGGATACATATATTTGTGTATGTCTGAGTTTATTTTAAGCCATTTTAATTTTTGTTAAGGCTTTAATGTGCGTCAGAAGAATAATACTAATGCCAGTGCGGAGATCCTGAAACAACCGCTGGATGTCTGCGCCGTGTTTCTGGTCTTCACGTTTGTTTTTGTCAGAATTAAAAGTTGAAAACAAGCCACACAAGTATTAAGACATTTTACATATAATAACAGAATATCAAACGAAGTTATCAAAACGAGCTGAAAGACTTGTTGTCCTGCATTATTGGTTTTACAAATATGCATAGATTTGTATTTAGATTTAAACAGGTATGGCTCTTTTGGATTTCATTTTTAGCAATATGCCGTGTTTATGGCTCTCTCAGCCAAAAAGGTTCCCGACCCCTGCTATAGACGTACAGACCACCGGACCTAGATTTACGGACCACCGGGTCTAGATGTAAAACCACCGGGTCTTGACGTACAGACCACCGGGTCTAGATGTAAAACCACCGGGTCTGGACAAACACACGTAAGACCACTGGTTCTAGATGTACGGACTATCGGGTCCAGACTTACGGACCACTGGGTCTAGATGTAAAACCACCCGGTCTAGACGTAAGACCAGCAGATCTAGACGTACGGACCACCGAGTCTAGACATGGGACCACCAGCTCAAGATGTACAGACCACCGTGTCTTGACGTAAAACCATTGAATCTAGACGTACAGACCACCGGGTCAAGATGTACGGACCACCGAATCTAGATGTAAAACCACCGGGTCTAGACAAACGGACCAATGGGTCTAGACGTAACACAACTGGGTCTAGACGTACAGACCACCGGGTCTAGACGTATGGTGGTACTGAGGACCTACAGAATCCGCAATAAACCATGACACCATGGTCACGTGATCAGCAACGTGCTCAGCCAATCATCTCGTCTAATGAACACGTCCAGAAACCAAACTAAACTGCTTAAGAAAAGTCCTTGGCGTTCAATAAGGATTATCCGTTTTATCCGAAAGTTTCCTATAATTAGATTCCGAGACGTGATGCAGCGCTAAACAGTCATAATGGCACATTTTTTTCCCCTCACTCATCTGCTTTCAAAAACCATCCCTTCCCAAAAACCAGCCCATGAAACAGCGTCTGCGGTGTTAACCCAGACCTGAGCGCGGTGAAGAATGGCTCTCAGAAGTAACTTGGCGGAATAACACGGAGCTTTATATACATCAGATGGACTATCTGGACACAAGTGCTGCCATCTGAAAGTCTAATAATAAAGACACCAGCTTAAAATGCCCAGCGCTTTCGCTAGAGATGAGCACATTAGCAGCTTTTGAAGAAGGAACGGCATCAAGAGCCTTCAAGTTCTGCTTTTTACAAGTTGGATGGAGAATCCCTGTGTCTTCTAACAGGGTAAATAAGAGGCAGTTGTGGTCCAGAGGTTGGGAATTGAATTTGTCCAAAAGATGGAAGGTTCGAATCCCATAAATAAAGAAACTGTTTGTTCGTGAGGCTTTATTTCCTTATGCAGAAATTGAATTTAGCACCTCAATGTTTCAAAATGGCCGAACAAAATAAATGAAAAAAAAAAGAACAAAAAGTCAATCTCAGTCAAACTCAAATGTGCAAAAAAGTGCAACCGCAAATTCACATTCACAAGATTTAGCTGATAAATATCATCCAGTACCTTCAGCATCCTGCAGATGGCGATATCATCTCATCTGGCCAAGAAAATGAACCATGGTAAAAAAAAAAAAATGCCTACTTGTCGCGCACAATCACAATGTAACAAGTAAAGTGTAAGTGGTCCATTCAACAGTAGTGGAGCAAAGAGTACAGACACGCAAATGTAGTCAAGTAGAGTAAAGTTGCTTATATTTGTGATACTTTGATAAAATTACAAAGTAGCCAAAAACACTCAAATTAAAAAAAAAAAAAAAAAAAAACCTCAAGTACTTTACTCAAGTACTTTACACTTTGCTCATAATACTTTAAACTTTGAGGCTGCCCACTGCTCCAGGTCGGTGTGAGTGTGTATTCACTGGATGGTTAAATGCAGAGCATAATTTTAATACGACCCCTAGTGGCCAAATTGACAAACTCAATCACTTCTATTACTTTCAAATCCATTCAAATCAAATCAAATCATTTTTATTGTCACATTGACAGATCAAGATCAACATTATTGATGAATATTATAGATTATGTATTATTTCAGATGCTATTCATCAGCAAAAACAAACTTGATTCTGTGATATTAAAAAATAAAAGTGTGAAGGAAACCACAAACCACTGTCCAGCAGGAAACACAACAGCATTTGTCAAGCCGCTCCACTGGGTCATTACAGTCCGAATGGAATGAACTTCACACCATCACAAGCTTTAAGTTCATTATACATCTATTGCCTTCGAACGGCATTGACACAACTTGCTCGCTAAAGGGTTTCACGTCCGCACAAAGCACGAGCAGAGTAATATTAGTGTAAATGTTAACTACTGTGTGTGTGTGTGTGTGTGTGTGTGTACAGCAGACCGCCGCTTGACAACTCAAATTCAAAATCAAATGTTATTCTTCAACTCAATCTCTACTTCTTTGTTTCTGCTAAGTCACCGGCTTTACTGCTTTTTTCATTCTTCATTAATTCTCACAGACGCGACTGCGGCGGAAATCATTCGCTATCGTTAAAATGACTTTGTTTATCGCAACTCTACATGTCTGTGTGTGTGTACCTTACAGTTTATCTCTCTGTCTACCTGTCTGTTTGTCTACCTGTCAACCTGTTTTTTCTGTCCGTCTATCTATCTATCGATCTATTTGTCTGTCTGTCTGTCTGCTGTCTGTCTATCTATCTATCTATCTATCTGTCTGTCCGTCCGTCTCTCTGTCTGCTGTCTGTCTATCTATCTATCTATCTATCTATCTATCTATCTATCTGTCTGTCTGTCCGTCCGTCCGTCTCTCTGTCTGCTGTATGTCTATCTATCTATCTATATGTCTGTCTATCTATCTATCTGTCTGTCTGCTGTCTGTCCGTCTATCTGTCTATCTATCTATCTGTCTGTCTGTCTGTCTGTCTGTCTATCTATCTATCTATCTATCTACCTGTCTGTCTGTCTGTCTGTCTATCTATCTATCTGTCTGTCTGTCTGTCTGTCTGTCTCTCTGTCTATCTATCTATCTGTCTGTCTGTCTGTCTGTCTATCTGTCTGTCTGTCTGTCTGTCTGTCTGTCTGCCTGACTCTCTGTCTGTCTATCTATCTATCTACCTGTCTGTCTGTCTGTCTATCTATCTATCTATCTATCTATCTGTCTGTCTGTCTGTCTGTCTGCCTGACTCTCTGTCTGTCTATCTATCTATCTATCTGTTTTGTTTGCTGTCTGTCTATCTATCTATAAATATCTATCTATCCACCTACTTGCCTGTTTTTCTGTCTGTCTGTCTGCCTGTCTCTGTGTCTCCCTGCATGTCTGACTTTCCGGTCTATCTGTCTACCTGTCTGTCTTTTTGTCTGTATGTCCTTCTGTTCGACACACTTTAGTACATGTTTCTCTGTTCGCCACATCCATCCATCCACCTCAGACCCATGTTCCTTTCTTCTTCTTCTTCTTCACAACACTCTATCCCCAAAGCCACAGCGGTGAAGGCAAAAGTGAGGCGAGGTCCTGCGTGTCCCTGTTGTCAAGCTGCGTGAAATGATAAAGTCCCCAAAGGAAATCTGTCTTCATTATGTCAACGTCCTAGTCTGGTGGCAGTGCTCCTGCTCCTGCGCTCAAGAACCTTCCGGTCCTTCTGCCGCGTCTGCCAGCGACAGCTCTGATTAATGCTCCCATTCTGGGGTAATTAATGCTTTCCAGAAGTGCTGCCCATCACCCCGGGAACAATCTTGCCCACATGGCGGTGGCAGAGCGGAGCCAAAGACGAGGGCTACGGAACCAGCCTCGTCCCTGATCGGTTATTAATAAAGAAAACGCGGCTAGTCACATACACCGCTGCTTTCATCAAACCCCAAACAACGGGACGAATAAACCCTACATTGTAAAAAATACATACACTTGTGCAATGACAATAAATATTCCTTTATTATCCTTTAAGCCAGTGATTCTTAACTCGGGCCCTGAGCACCACCTAGTGGGCCTGAAGAAAAATGTCAGTTGTGTGACTTTGGGCCGCAGAACCAAAATTGGTTGCTCCCCACCACTAGGGGGCAATGAGGTGTTAACATGCTCCATTACGCATCAGCAGAGCAAGTCAGTAGCTGCAGCTTTTTAACTGAAGATGGAAACGTTTTTAAAAGAAACAAATGAAGATGAAAGTTACCACCTTCATACAATGACATTAATGGCAGAACTATTGAACGTAAGTTTCTATGAAATTTTTTCACGGTTTTAATCTTAGCATTTCTTTTTTTTTGCGAAAATGCAAGACAAATCTGAAACGACATACAAAGGAAAAAAAGTTTAACGAAAATGTACGTTTGCCAGGTTGTAAGCGGAAAAAACACAAAACAAAAATGTGAAGCATTTATAGAAATTGTTGCGTGTGACATTAAGGCGACATCTAGAAACCAAAGATACAAAACCCGTTGGAAAGCTTTGGAGTAAATAAAATGAGCTTTGTGCGCATTAACCTAAATCCTGATTTGGATTGGCTGAAATAATGTTTGTTTTGATGAACAAAAAAAAATAGAAAAATTTGGACCCTGAGGTCAAAAAGGTTAAGAACCCCTGTTTAAGCGAATAAATATACATATTTATTTAATTTTTAACAATTAAGATAGAAACAGTAGGTTTGCTGACCTCACTATACGTCTCGTACTGGACCGACATACTTGAGTAAAAGTACAGGTGCTTACTGTAAAAAATACTCCACTACAAGTAACCAGTCTCCAATTTCAAAAATACTTGATTCAAAGTAGCAAAGTATCCCATTTTAAAAGAACTTAAGTATTTTACTTGTACTGAATATAGGCAAAAAAAAAAAAAGAAATGTGAAGAAAAACTTTTTTCAGAAGGAATTATCTTTACAGTCATGCAAATAGTACATTTTGTGAACATTCGTAGAACTAGTTTAGACTTCATTATTCTATATATTCTTAATTTTATTTTAGTAGAATTGTCTAATTAACACTGTTAAAATGTACATTCTAAGATAGATATAACTATCAGTTTTTACTTCCCACGGAGGCCAGAACATGACGTATATGTATATCGTGCGTGCGAAAAGAAGTTTAGAACACGGGACGGTGGAGGTAAATCCATCAGCAGTCAGGTGATCGATGACTCTCGGAGAACAAAAAAGCAAGAGAGGGAAAATGAAAAAGCAAAGGATGAATGGGGAAAGCCGGCGATTGTGGGGATGGGATGCAGCTCTGTCTTTTTTTTTTTTTTAATGCCGTTCTAATTGTGTTTTTGATTGAGAGCCGGAGCCGATCCGGAGCTCTGCAGGGCGAGGAAGATGAGACTCCATTCAGAAGAGTCTTAAATGACACACGACCTGATCAAAGCGCCGGAGAGTTACGGCTTCAATCACAGCAGGATTGTGCTGATAAGACCAGAGGAAGAGGAGCTTTGACCACGTCCCCCACAACCATTCGCCAGACACATGAAACGGACCAGAAGAAGAAGAAAACTATCCGGGCTTCTTTTGTTTCTCATCTGAGGAACATGCCTTCTTTCCTTCCTCGCTCGCCCCTTGTTGTGCTTCTTTATTACCAGTTTCTTTGTGGCTTTTCCTCCCCTGAAACATCCACTGTGATCGGCTTCTTTGTCTGGTGGATTTCAAGTTGGATTCACATGGTTCACAATCAACAGTAAATGAATCATTAATAAGTGTTTGCCTCTCTGGGATGAGTGTGCACGTACACACACACACACTTACATTTATATCATAGTGGGGACCCGCCATTGACTTACATGCAAAACAATACGTTCTCTCTCTCCTTACTGTAACCCGAAGCCCCACCCCCTTTACTCTAACATTAACATAATATTACACCTTGACACTCAAAAAATCTTTGAAGTTGCTCTAGACAAAGACCCCACAAGTACTCACATGCAAAACAACACGTTCTCTCTCTCCTTCCAAGAAGCCGAATGCTCTACGACCTTCTCTCATAATTTTATTACTATGTACCCCATAAACTCCTACTACTTACTGTAACCCAAAGCATCAAAATACCCCCCTTCCTCACCCCCTTTACTCTAACACTAACAAAATCTTAGTTATAACCTCTGTCTTAAAATTACATCTTGACCATCAAAAAGTTTTTCAACGTTGTGGGTCTCTAGACAAAGACCCCACAAGTACACAATGGGGCACCACTTTGTGCTACAAACTAGCTTTCTGTGCCCAATTTTGTGCTAAATGCAGGAACACACACACACACACAAACACACACACATTCTTAGTTATTTCACTAAAATAAAAAAAAACTCATTCACATATAAAACAACAATCAAGATATTTAGATAAAGTATGACTTACACAATCTTTCACTCACCCCCCCACCCACAAACACACACAGAGTGTGTTACAGAGAGTTACACACACAGAGTTACAGAGTTGTTTCACTCATTCACACATACAATAACATAAACAGCAACAACACTTTTTAAATAAAGTACACAATCTCTCTCTCTCTCTCTCTCTCTCTCTCTCTCTCTCTCTCTCTCTCTCTCACACACACACACACACACAGAGTTATTTCACTAAGATATAGCACAACTCATACGGACACAACACGGAGTTTTAGCTGCGAAAACGCGCTGAGAAAACATGACAGACACACACATTAAAAATATATTAAAACACATTTACATGAGAGATTTGCAGCTAACCTATAATTTAACTCACTAATAAACACATTCAAGAGAAATATTTTAACTTATCATTACACACACACACACACACACACAAAATGCCACGCTGTGAGGAAACATGCCGTTGGTACAGAAATCAAAGTCAAAATGTCAAAACGTGGCACAAAAAACGCCATCAACACCAAACTCCCATTATAATAATCGTCATGAAATAAAACGGCAAAGACGGAGACGACGAGGCAGATTAAAACACAATCAAAATACGGTAAAAATCGACAGCGACTCGGTCCATCGCCCCAGCAGAGGCGGAGAGACAAGGAGATGATGAGCCGCGGTGAGTGTGTGGCATTTGAAGCAGGGCAGAGATATTGATTGGCCACGTTTATGTGCTGGTACGGGGCATAATTTGTTTTTCCGGGAAACGTGCGGTGATGGATGGCTCCACTTGAGTGACTAAGCCTTAAAGCCAAGACCACCTCCCCACCCACAAGGTCACCTTGCCGGACCCAAAATGGATTTTTCAACGCGACTATTTCTTTATGAGCCATATTGAATTAAGCCCCGCGCTGGAAATCACGTTTGATGGCGGTGTCAGGAACGCCTGTTAGCCGAACACGATCCTAAGCAGCTGACGCGGGGACGCTCAAATAAAGGTATCCGAGGAGCGCATCGATTCGGGATGGATTTCACACGCTCAAGCCGGAGAGTTCAAAGAATTCGGCGGCGAATGAGGAACGATAAATAGATTATGCCGAGATGCTTGATAGCGCTTCACGGTTCCCTCGGCGGATCAAATAAACTTCCAGGCCAAGTCCGTTCCTCTGAAGGCGACTGTATGTCATTCCGCTTGTACCGCGGGCGCAGGCCTTGGACGGGACGGGTCGGGTGATAAACACGGGAAGCTTTGATCGTTACTGTAATACTGACAATAATACGCGGATCACCGACGTCCCAAAATTATTTTAAATATTATTACATTTGTATAGCGCTTTTCCGTTTGTGGCAGCTGTGGCAGTCAATGCCAGCTCGTCTGAAGATGGACACGCCCATTATTGGCCAGCCAATCACAGAGCAGGATTCACAAACAGGTCACACTCTCACTTACACCTGTAGATTATTCCCCTGATTGTGCGTTATTGGACTGTGGGAAAAAAGTATAGTCTCAAAAAAAAAAAAAAAATTAATAAATAAATGAAAAAATGTATACAAATATTACATATACGTAGGTTTTGAAAGTATTAGAACAATGAATAGAAAGATCCAATCCATTAGTGTTTACATTAGATACATTATTAGATTAGATTAGATTAAACTTTATTGTCATTAAACATGTGAGAAAACAAAATAGTTCAGCTCCGAATGGAACTGCTGTAGTGCAGATATACAGTATATAAAATATACGTTTATTATTAAGATTTACTAAGGTGTGGAAGTATTATTCACTCTATTAACACAGTGGTTGTCAATAAAAAAATACAGATAAACAAAATGACATGTACAGTAAAGTAGTAATCAATATCACATACAGAATTACAGTGATGTATACAACATTTATAGCGTAATAAATATACCATACAGCCTTAAAGACGAATGTGCAGTAATGTGATTTACAGAAGCTATAAACAGAATGTACGGATATATACAGTAGCAGAACAGCATAAACACTGAATCTGCAAAATAACGAATGCAGCTTCGTTATCTTCATTTATCTTGCCTACTGTACAGACACAGATGCTCTTTGTGAAAATATTCATCTAAACACCGAGAAGTAGAAAAAAGAGTAAAAAAAAAAGAGTAAAATAAGAGTAGTAACAAAAAGGGTAAAAAAAATGATAAAGAGTTTAATTTGCCACAAAAGGTAATGGGTTCGAATCCTGGATGAATAAGATGGCACAACATGTGTGTGTGTGTGTGTGTGTGTTGTGTCATGTTTATCACAGATGAGCCTTAAATACATGCTTTTTATACTGACATGAGTCACTATGGTCCCTTGTGGGGACATTATTCTGGTCCCCACAACACCTCAAGTTTGTTATAGGGTCAAGACGGGATTCCACTTGAGTTTAGGTTGCAATCATACTGGTTAAGGTCAGAGTTAGGTGTAGGAGGTTGGTAATGTGTCTGCAAATGTGTGTGTGTGTGTGTGTGTGTGTGTACACTACACCATACACAGCACTGTAAATGTCTCTACTGTAATAAAAATGTAAAATTAAATACTATTTATTACATACTAACATAAGTAATTAAATACTAAGTACAAGTGTTAAAATAGGCCGACAAAAATCCCAATTTAAAAA
Organism: Paedocypris sp. Pulau Singkep; assembly: GCA_017309775.1. Classification (NCBI taxonomy): domain Eukaryota; kingdom Metazoa; phylum Chordata; class Actinopteri; order Cypriniformes; genus Paedocypris; species Paedocypris sp. Pulau Singkep. Next base: position 4,601,590 of record MU204318.1, on the reverse strand, counting down.
TAGAAAGAAGAATGAAAAATTAACGAAAATAATTGAGAAAAAATGATTAGACCACCTTGTTTTAAAAGCTTTTGAAATGTGCTTTTCGAAAAAATAAATAAATAAATGAATGATACAAAAATATTTAGCAGCTTTAATAGACATCCTAATTAACAGTATACATTGATTTTATTTTATTTTTTTTATTTCCGTTTAAAAGCTCTTTTGAAATACTTTTAAAACAATGACTATTTTATAGATTGGCTAATAACTTTGTCCTCAACACTGTAACTCTTTGTTTGGTTGATGTGACAACAAAAGTGATTTTGTGATTTTGATTTGAACTCTTATCATTTATTCTTGCATTATTGTGACAAGATTGTTTGGAAGTCAATGTTACACTATCATGCAAATGCAAGTGTGTGTGTGTGTGTACAGACAGATAATTATTAACAATTATTAATTAAAACAAGATATTCAAATGAGCCACTGTGCCAAACAAATACGATATTTAATCTCTACACAATTCAAACCAAACGAGGGCGTTTACACTCAGTTGTAACCCAGACCAGATGTCCACTACTCAGACTACCAGAGTTATCACACACCGCCCAGATTAAAGAAGAGCTCACCCGCCCCGTCTGGTACAGTATATAATTCTGTTGACAGAAAGAGGGCCACCAGGTCGATGGAAAGAAATGAAGGATATTAAAGCCGGGGCGGATCGATCGGGCTGTATTTCTCCGACAGCTCATCCGGCGGCGTATTGCCTCATGCTTCACCGTAAACCAAAGGAAAATAATAAAACGCTGCCAATTCAATCGGGGGGTCCGAGCACATCACACCGCACATCACCACGGCAGCGTTTGGTAATAATTCCTGGGAACGCTGCGATTCATTTCCATCGGGCTGTTGGTTCAGTGTGAGGCTGTCAGATGAGGTCATTTCCCCCGTCTCGCGGCTCTTTATCTTGTGTCAGGGGCCATCGGAAGTGTGGGACACCGGGGTGATGAATATGGACTCACATGAGAGATTCATCTTCCTCGGTTTTTCATCAGCGACGGCGTTTTTTAACTCCGCGTGAGCTACGGCTCTCCGCAAACACGCCGTGAAATCCCATGACAGATTTCTGCCAGCGCCACAAAACAAACAACCAGATTTCTGGCCTTGAGTCCGACAGTCGAAAAGTCAATTTCTACGCCATCATGGAAACCTTGAGAAAAGATTTAGATTGAGATTGGAAAGATAAAGCCGGCGTTTCCAAGGCGCCATTCAGACCTGTTCGCCATTCGCTGTTCTTAAAGGTTTCGGAACATTGTCCGACACGCGCTTCTTTTGTGCCGTGACGAGTCTTTACAGCTCGGTTACAAAAAACACGACAAATAATAGTCACTCACCTTTGGTAAGACAAGTGTCTAAAAATGTTGAAAGGTTCAGTCAAATTGGTGCTTTTTGAAGACGAGCATCATTAAATAATTGTTTTTATTAGCTAGTTAGTTAGTTAGTTGGAACTTGGTGCTAGCTAGTTCATTGGAACTGTTAATTAGTCCTTCTGTGGGTTAGTTTGTTGGCTAAGTAAAAATAAAGTATTGTAAAGATTTTATTTGTCATGCACACAATTGTAGACGCATAAAGTGTGAAATGCGTATAACTATTTTTTTTTCAACTGCTCTGTAAAAATATAACCAAAAAAATAAAAAGCAAAAGAAGTGTTAAGAGTGAACAGACAAGAAATATGCTAAAATAATACAATATAATATAAACGAAAAACTGTGAATATCATTTATTCTTGCATTATTCTGACAGTATTGTTTAGTTTGGAAAGTCAATGAAACCCACCTACCCATCCATCTGACAGTCCATAACTAACTAACTAACTAACTAACTATCTATCTATCTATCTATCTATCTATCTATCTATCTATCTATCTATCTATATAGCTATCTATCTATCTATCTATCTATTCATCCATCCGTCCATCGATCCAACAATCTTTCCATCCATCCATAAATGTACACAAACACACACACACATACACACACACCTGTATATTTTCTCACCATGAATCACCTGCATTACAGGAAGTCTTTCATTTTGTGTGTTTTAAATGACAGGCATCTTTCGCTGTCTCTCCCGTCCCGCATCCAGCATCAGCAGCGCGTGGACAAACGAAGAGAGACGGAGTGAGGGAAGCCTGCTGCAGGGATGGATTTGTTTCTCCTCATGTGTGTCTGACATGAACAGAGTCTCGGTAATTAAGGAGCGTCTTTTTCTCTGCCGTTGCTGAAGAGAAAAGAAAAGGAGGCTGTTTCACGCCCCTGCTGGTAGCCAGACTTCATCAAAGCTGTGTTCTCCTCACTCCATTAGAACCAGGAGAAGCCGTCTGAATCCCCCTATCAATTAAGATGGCAACAAAAACAAAAGCCCACCTTCAGCCCCCCCCTGTCTGTTGTAGTGTGTGTGTGTATGTGTGTGTGTGTGTGTGTGTGTGCGTGTGTGTGTGTGTGTGTGTGTGAGAGAGAGATACAGACAGACAAACAGGTAGACAGACAATGTGTGTCAAAGAGGGAGAGAATAAGACAGACACAGAGAGAGTGAGAGAGAGAGACAGAGAGAGAGAGAGAGAAGGGAAGAAAGTTTGGGTATGAAAGTGTGTGTGTGAAGAGAGAGAGAGAGAGAGAGAGAGAGAGAGAGAGAGAGAGAGAGAGAGAGAGAGAGAGAGAGAGAGAGAGAGGAGGCAAAATTACAGTATGCAGTATGCAGATAGATAGATAGATAGATAGATAGATAGATAGATAGATAGATAGATAGATAGATAGATAGATAGATAGATAGATAGATAGATAGATAGATAGATAGATAGATAGATAGAGACAGAGGGAGAGAGACAAGGCAAAAATTAGAGCATGCAGAGAGAGAGAGAGAGAGAGAGAGAGAGAGAGAGAGGGAAAGAAAAAAAGAAAGAGAGACGAGGCAAAACAATTAGAGCACGCAGAGAGAGAAAGAGAAAGTAAGAGAATGTGAGAGAGGGGAGAGTGAGAGAGAGAGAGAGAGAGAGAGAGAGAGAGAGAGAGAGAGAGAGAGAGAGAGAGAGATGGATGTATTTTATATATATATAATTCACAAAGTTTCAGTTTCTCAGGCACATAAATGTCAGTGATGTTCAAACGAGCAGATTTAAAGTCGCCATATTTAAAACCCGAGTGAAATTCAAAGCTGTTCAGAGACACAGTGACTCGGGCGTTTAGGGACCAGGAACTGACAGGCACCTTCAGTAAAACCTGCAGGAATTCATTAGCAAGTGCGCGCCGCTCTTTCAAACGCCGTCCACAGACATCTTGCGGAATATCACCTTGCTGTTTTGGGAGCGATGAGAATCCGCCAAAAAAACAGGAACTCCAACAAACCCACAAAGTCTGAGAGACGCCGGCTAATTCCTTCTAGCAATTTCCATTTGCGGCGAGATCATTTAACAGCCAATGGACCCGCTAACAAGTCGTTTATTACTGTAGCTCAATCAGCGTGATTGCACAGAGCGGCCAGAGGAGGAAGCAAGTCCTGCTAATGTCGGAAACAAACGCCGCTTCATCTGAAAGCCGCAGGAAAATTGCACAAACTGGTGTTTTAGCGGGATGTGCGTGCGAAATACAGACAAGCTGAAAATTAGCAAGTTGTATTGCAAAACCAGAGGTACCTGAAAACTATACTTGAGTAAAAAAACGAATACCATCCTTTAAAAATCACTCCATTACGAGTTAGGAGTCAGCAATTCAGAGAAGACTTGAGTATAAATGAATCAAATAAAACACCTCAAGGTTTCAAAATGGTTGAACAAAATATCTCAAATGTGCAAATGTCACTAATTAAACACCTGTTGTCAAGCCACTAATTTACGTTCTTGAGCTGATTTAGCTGATAAACAGTACCTTCAGCATCCTGCAGATGGCGATATAAGTTCATTTGCTCATGTGAAAACAGTATGTAAAAGAGCTCAGAAGAAATCTTGAAAAAAAGATTGATAATCGTAATTCAAGGTCCCAAATATGACAAGGGTACAATCACAAATACTTATTAATGTTTAACAATCAACAGCTGTGACTAATGATAAATTAACATTCTATATGTATTGCTTGATCAGTTTTTGGCTCATCTGCTTCTTCCATTTCTGGGGTCACACTCGAGCCGACACCACAACTCTGGAGCTAAAAGCAAGCCACGCCCTCTGGATAAGTGAACAACCAATCACAGGGTGCAGCACACACATGTTGGACGGACAAGAATTAAGACGCAACTAAGTTTGCGTTTAATGGAGATATTATATTTTAGTTCTTGATGCAAATACCAAACGTCTTTGGAAGAACAAAATTGGCGCTGCTGATGACATCGGATTCCCAAGGAGCTAGAGCTAATCACAGAGGGTCAAGACACACCCCCTAGACTGAAGTGTAGTTGATTAATAATTGGAAATTACGTAGAATACGACAAATTGGACGAACAATCTTGCGTTTGACGTTACGCGGCGCTTTTGTTGACCTGGAAGACACTATGGGTGGAGAGCGAGCAAACACTTTCTTGCCATGTCAGCAGCGTGGCTGAAAAAAAGAAACGATTGTCGAGAGCTGTGTTTATCACAGGGAGGGTCAGGGGTCTGATCCGGGGGTCCGGGGACGGCTGGAGAAAATCAAAGCCCGACAAAACCACACAACACACACCGTATAATCCCACACGGCCACTTAAGCATCGACACGGACCCCCGCCATCATCAGCGCTGCTCTAAAAACATTGCGTCCAATCAGACGGCACCGTGTCGCCTGATTGAAACTGACCAAAATCACACACTCTCCTGTTTTTCCAATCTATCCGTACATTAAAATGCATTCACCTATAGGATAAACAAGCCATTTAGAGCTTCGGAAATCAGGATCCGCCATCATGCAGCACTTTTAAAAAGCGCAATCCTGCTCGTGACGCCAACACGAGCAGATTTCGCTCAAAAAAACACAACTTTAGAAAAGGAACATATGGCAACACATTGGCCTAAATTATTGAAACGATATGCAAATATTGAGATTGTGTGAAGCGCTTTGGCAGGAGCCAATAGAACGGCATGTGAGTGAATCATTACTGCCACCTTGTGTTGAAAAGCGGGATTGCGTCACACATATGCCAATATTATGTGCCAGTTGAAAACAATACATATGTATTCATAAAAAAAATGTGTCGATGTGTGTTCACGCAGATGGATTGGACGTTGACATCGTTGAATAAAGGCAGAGGACTTTTATGTGTCCGCAAATGCTCCATCTTTCTGTTTTTCCCCCTCAGAGCAACAAGTCGGATCTTCTCGGCGACACACATCACTCTCCCCGTATTATTCAATTAAGTCTGTCTCTATCTCCACTAACATGCTTTTGATTCACAGCCGCCCGTCACAAAAAATACGAGGCGTGGAGGCGGCGGGTCGGCAGCCATTACCCACGTCAGCGCTCAATCTCGCGAAGGTCAGCGGCGTTGTTGTGGCGTCCGAGGCAATCACAGGCGTATCACACTCGCCCCGAGACGCTCGTGTTTATCTCCCCCGGCTCACGATAACACCTTTTATTGTGCCAGTCGAGTCGAAAGAACGCCGCCATTATGACTGTGGGATAAAGAAGAGTTGTTCGGAGTAAAGCGGAATCGATTTCTCCGCAGACTGATAAACACAGAACGGCACGTGTCCGGAAAGTTCCGTGTCATGTGTACAGACGGCGTAGGGTTAATCAGATCAGACTCCACCCTGGAGAGCTCGGAGAAGTGATTAAGATTGAAGTGCTGGTGAGGAGCTGGCGTCATGGTTATTCTCTCTGATTGTGGGGACTTTTATCTTATAAAAGCGGCTTTCCCGTCTCTGGGCTTGATGAAACCGATCGGACTGGGAGGAAGAAATTAGGCATTCTTTAAAACTCACGGAGGAAGGAAACGTCAAGTCCGTACGGGATTTAATAACTTGGCATCAAAAGCTGCAGATGAAGCCACATAATTGTTTCATGGTGAAGCGTTTGGGTTTCTGCCTTTTATTTGGTGACGCGTCTGTCAATTTTCTTTGTCGCTCTTCAAAGAGTGATAAATAAAACACATGTCTTTAGAATGTTTGTGACTACAGTATCTATTATGGTTTAGCGTATTAGTATACACTAATAATACATTTTTAGCCATTTATTTAATAATATAATCTATTTAAATATTTTTTTAGCTTTCACTATATATAAATATATATATAATAATTTTTTTACACATCATGTGTCAAGCTTCTCTGGATGTGAGACAGAACGATGAGGTTCCCAAAAAGAACACGTTTAATAAAGAAAAAATAAGTTAGACCTTAAGGACAAAGCAAAACATGGCATGATAAGTAGAACTAAACCTTAAACTTGACTAAAATGTGGGTGATGACAAACATGTAAGTGACTTCAATAACAGACTAAATACACTCAGATGCACTTAACTACACAGGTGGAAGCGATAACGCTGACGAGACAAAGTTCAATGTCATTTTCATGACCCTCCACCAGGTGGAGCAGCGGAGCAGGGCTGTTACATCATGTAAATTCTTTATATATACTTCATACAGTACTTCATAAATAATAAATACACTTTAATAAATATACATTAATATTTTTATATTGATGAACATACGCCACAGTTTTATATGACATTTTTAGTTTTCATAGGATTCAAAATCAGACTAGTTTGATTTTGATTACACAAAAACAAAACAAAATACTAATAAAAAAAAACATTTTTGATCAAAATATGTTACAGTTGTCTTCACTTTTGAATTCCATGTTCAATTCTATGACATCCTCACTGTACATCCAAGGGTTTAACAACGAAGCAGAAACATGAATTTTCTAACTGAAAACTCATCAGATCTGGACCAAAAATTCACCAGAAATATACGTTTCCTTGAGCTGAATTATATTGTTTGGAAAATCATCCCATTCAATCAAAACAAAAATTCCCTTAATGTTGCCATATTATCAGTGTGATTACTTTCCATGTCAATTCTATACATTTTTTGTACGTACTTCAGCAATAAATGTGCTTCACAGTGCCACCTAGTGCTCAAAAAGTGCAACTTCCACAAACCAGCATTAAAAAAAAACAGAAAAGCCACGCACCTTTGCCGTCTTCAGACTCTCGGTGACCTAAACGCGACTCTAAATGCTGATGGAGTGTGTCCGTCCGTCTTGTGTGTTTATAATGCGCTGGTTTACTTTACAGTAAAGGTGTGTACAGGAAATACAGCGACTTACGGTCATTACACTGCGTCCCGGTGTAGGAGGTCATGGAGCAGTCGCACGTGTAGTTCTCCCACTGCTGGATGCAGACGCCCATGTTGGCACAGGAGTCCTCTTGGCAGGTGGTGCTAGGACCTACGGTGGCAAAGCAGAGTCATGTGACACCAAAGGTCAAAGGTCAAGGCAGGGAGCTGGTGCCATGCAGAAGTGTGTGTTCAGAGGTCATGCACGTGTGGGTTAGTAGAAAAAACATCCCGAAAGCCGCCGATCAAACCGAGGCGTGGCATTCCCTACGGGATTCAAGTTTAGTACAGAAAACCAAACATCTGGTTAGATTCAAGCATCAACTTTCTCACATCTGGACAGAGGAAATAAAATAAATAAAAAAAATAAAAAATAAAAAATGTCCACCACATTCAACAGCAAGATGTGTAGGGAGTGTGTGTACGCGTTCCCCACACATCTTGGGTTGTGGACCCCCACTCGAGGGTCTTTCTGAGGGGATGCGGCTTGAAGCGGAGCTCGCCACCCCATCCAAGACACAAGGCCAAATGCATTTCCCCTACATGAATCATGTCCACCAGCGCGCCAGCCCTCCACCACACACACTGGCGCCACACCACGAGAATGCATTTGTCGCACAATGCAAAGTGCCATGTCAGACGTATCCATAAAATGATTCACCCCCTCGTTGTTATTTTTATTTATTCATTATGTATTTATTTATTTATTATTGTTATTATTATTTTAGTTTTTCTATTTTATGATTTATAATTATTATTGTTATTGTACTGCTATAATTGTTCTTTTTGTTGGTGTTATTATTTTTTTTTTATGATTATTTTTTTTATTACTATAATTATTCTTATTGTAGGTGTTATTTTTATTGTTTTTTGAATTACTATAATTATTCTTATTGTTGGTGTTGTTATTATTTATTTATTTATTTATTGAATTACTATAATTATTCTTAATGTTGGTTGTGCTATTATTATTATTATTATTATTATTAATTCAATTAAACAGAAAGCCAACTAGGACAGGCTGTTACATATACTGTACGTATTATATACACACACGTGTATATTCTAATGATGACTAATGTAGTACAGTTGAATAATAAGTGATTAGACTGACTTATCCTGACTCTTAAATGATCAATATTAACCGAATATCAACTAGCTTTTTAGAAATAGAAAACTTGGAAAAATATTAATATTGCTTGTATGTCTGTTATGCACACTGTATAAACTCAATATAATAAAAAATACTGATTATAGTTTTCTTGTTTATTATTATTATATACAGTATCATCACAATATTTATTATAAATATTCTACATTTTGAAGATATCAACGACTGGTTCAATTTAAAGATGACAGAGATTACATTTATAAATTGTTGCCTATTTTATGAGTTATTAATTAAATGGCCACAAATCTATTAAACAATACTTTGTCATTCATTAAAATGAACTCTTCATATTTGTAGTTTAAAATAATCTGGTTTCGTTAAAAAAAAAAAAAAAAACTTGTTTAGTTTCAAATCCCAGCCGGGTGAGTTCACTGCTTCAGGTGTGTGCCGGGTGTGTGTGTGTGCGTGTGTGTACAATTTATTTATGGTCCCTAGTGGCCGTAATGAGAAGCTCACTCACTTCACTGACAAATACATGTGTCTATGTGTGTCTATATTATATATACATATATATATATATATATATATATATATATATATATATATATATATATAT
>MU204318.1:4567439-4586411 GCA_017309775.1 Paedocypris sp. Pulau Singkep | reverse complement strand
ATTTTATTCACAGACAGTATAAACATACAATCATCGAGATCAACATGAGCATCTTTTAAACTAAATGTGTCCTTGCCTTTCCTGCTTTTAAATACTAATAAATAATGCAAAATATTCTGTACAATATATATCTGTACAATCACCAAGACTGTCTTAAAATAAGCATCTTTTAAACTAAATATGTTCTTGCCTTTTTTTTTTTTTTAACAAAATAAATAACACAAAATAGTTTTATGTCGGATATTTTTGAAACATATCCAGCCATGTTTGCTTCCACTTTTGCATTGATCCCACTAGGTCAATTAACGTTGCGATATTCTTAACTGTTTGCGATATGTGTATTGCGCATCCTATTATCGCGATAACGATATTTTTTCGATATATCGTGCAGCCCTAGCATAAACATATAAAAGAAAAAAACAGTGAGATGAATCGAGTGAAGCATAAATAACGCTATTATCTCACGTACCCTTTCACCATCTCCACAGCAATGAAGTCGCTCCCATCGCCGCTGTTGAACAAGATGAAACCGTCCGGCGAGGTTGTCTTGAACTGGAAGAAAAGGTGCATGGATGTGTAAGCCTGCAAGGTGGCCAGACTCAGGTAACTGCTCTTGGACTTGAAGGTGACGGGGTCGGCGATGATGGAGCGCATGCCGAAGCGGGCGTTGAGCTCGCAGAAGTCGATGTCGCCGTTCTTGCACAGGTCGATGTAGAGCAGACCGTTGAACCTCAGGCTCTGAAGGTGCCCGATGAAGCTGGAGGGGATCATGGAGACGAAACGCCGCTCGGTCATCACGCCCGTCTCGATGTTGTGGAACTCTAAGCGGGTGTGGTCGCCCAGCATCTGACCTACAAAGCACAGCAGGTTGACAAGGGAAAAACAGAAGGCTGCTGTAGTACACCCGGACTGCAGGTGGAGGAAAGAAAGCTCAACAACTGGAACTGGATTAACAGATTCTTCAAGAACACAGCCAGTAACTGAATAGTGCATTGTACTGAAGTAAAACATCGAATTTACAAACGATATATGGTTATCAAGATGGTTCAAATTTCTAACCCTTAAAGCCTGTTCACGTCATCAATCGCATCTTGAATCTGAATTTGCATACAGTGGTACTTCTCTTAACGAATGACTCTCTTGATAGACTCTCTTCCATATAACGGAAGTTTTTGTGGATGAAATATTGTCTCTTAATGAAATATTTTCACAAAACAAAAGGTGACAAGATTAAGCAAACAATACCGTATTTACGCGAATATAAGCAAATTTTTTTTTTTTCCGATTTTAGCGGCTCAAAACTTGCAGAGTTCTTGTAATTGAACCCTGTAAATCAAATAGTCATGTAAATATGAGCGCTCATTTCTTTAAATAATGGTTCTGGGGGCTGATGTGAAATGAGGATTTATTAGCTCAATAACAGACATAAAGAAACATTACAAACGTCGCGACACTTAACTGGGGGAAAACAACACTGGAAGAAGTAAGATTAAATGAAAAATAATCATTAATATTTGAACAGCAGAACATATTGCATCCGGTAGATCGACGTGCTAAAGGCTAACGGCTAGCGTTTGAAAACGAGACCAGCAGCTGCAAAAGTTTGGGAGCAAACAGAAAACAGTTCAAAACGAAGAACACCAGAGTCTAACACAATCAAATCGCTCTGTCTAATACACAGAGAACAACGTGACTGTTGTAATATTTACGTCTAACAAAAACCAAGCTCAGTCAGCTTTACTCTGTGCTCTTTCAGCGCAAAGGCTCATGGGAACCAGTGAGTATCAAAGCATGATGGAAGGTGTAGTTTCGACCGCTTGAACAGATTATTGTTTTATTATTTTTAAGTAAAACAACATTGAAGTGATACAAGTCACAAGTTAGGTTAGTTGAATAAAGACAAATTGTATTTTAAAGAGAAAAGTAACATAATTTAGCCAGAAACAAAAGAAAAAAAATATATATTTTTTAATATATATACTTTTTTATTTTGTATTTTGAATATTTTTTATATATTTTGAATATTTTTTTATTTTGTGCCTGAAAAACCAGGGGGTGCTTATGTTTACTCGCAGTTTGCGCGACCAGAAAGATTAAAACCTAATTTTTTTTTCTTTGCTTTAGTCCCACAGAACTCGCTTCCTTAGTTTTTTTTTTTATATCTGTTATGTAACATGTTTTTAAAAATACATTTTTTAAAAATACAATATTTTATCAATAATAAAAATAATTGGATCCAGGGCTTTTACATGCAAAACGCAGTCCATATAACAAAATTTCCTTTTGACGAAACTGCCGTCTGCACAAAATAATTTCGTTAAGAGAGGTACCACTGTATTTTAATACGTTTGCCCTTTAATTGATATATTACGACCCAAAGGGGAAAAAATGGGTGGCGCTCACAATCAATATGATTTTATTAGACAAACTCTTTAATGTCGGAATGCAAAATGATCTACTTCGGATCTACCAAAGACTTAAAAAACTTGTGTAAATCGTAAGTCTCGCCACCTTGTGTCAAGAGGCGGAATTGCACATCTTTAGAACACGTTTCGAACATACACAAGAAAAGCCTGGGGCAAACAACAAACGTGATGCTAGATCAGACATGAACAGGCCTTTTATTCTCAAAATCTCTCCTCACCAAATTCCTAGTTGAGACTATAAAATGCATTAAAATATTTTCTTCCAAGCTACAGTATTAAAACAGCAAACTAACTAACTAAAGCTGCTTTCTAGAATAGATACAACATCTCAGTAGTAAAACATTGTGCTGTCAGTCAGATTGAGGACCAAGTAAAGTACCTTCGGCTACGTCATCGTCAACCATTAGCTTGTAGCTTTTGCCCCTCCGGATCACGCGCACAGTATGCCATTCATTATCATTGAGTTTTTGTCCAGCATACAGTATCTCTGGTCCTTTGCCTGAGAATGACGTCAGGAAACGTTAATGCCAACCTGGTTTGTCTCTGACCAAACCTTTGCTTTCAGTCAGTTTGTGTTGAGTTCAAACGAGCTAAGCTAATAATGCTAGTGGTTTCCATGTTTTATCCAAATTTGTTGAAAACACAAAATTATGCAAAGCAGAGGTTTGGTGCAGATACTAATGAACATCACACACAAACAAGGCTTAACGTATCAGTCTGTGGATAAATACATAGAATTAGACATATATTTATAAATGATTGTTGAAAAAAAAGTTTTTACTCATAAATGGTCTTGAAACAACTCAAACACTCTTGTCTAATATGTTCATATATAAATAAGATATAAAAGATTCCTATTAACTTGGGTTTTTTATATTTATTATATCTATTTGAAAAAAAAACGTGTATTTCCCAGATTTTTACATAAAGAATCTAAATACAGTAAAATCCAGGTAATTGGACCAGATACTTAATTAGATCAAATCTTTAAGATGCCAAATATTATGAAATGCTAATATTTTAGATTAAAAAAAGTGTCTTTTTTGGACTAATATTATGATAAATATGACCAAAGAACGCGAGATTTTCAATCAAGAAGATCTTGATTGTTTCAAATCTTTCTTATATCCTAGATTTATAAATGAACCGCTATAAAACACAAGTTTGAGGGAAAATAGTGAAAAACAATAATTAAAAGCCCATCTTTAAGAGCCAGAATATTGACAAGCTTTTGCTTTTTCGCATTCAGACGTTGCATCACCTTCTTATTCATCAAAAAAAATCCATCCTCCCAGATCTGAAAAACAATTGCGCTACCAGTCAAGTTTGATGAAATAAATCCCAGCATCGTCTTCAGAAACACCATTAAAATGGCTCCTGCTCTCTCATCATTCAAAATGCTTAAACATTTGCATGATTATTGTCTCTGAGCCGGCAAAAAGAGGAAAAACTACAATGTGCATCACAGAGCCAGGATAATATTACGATTAAATCAATCTGAAGTTGCTTTAATAAAAAATATCAACTGACATATAGAACCGAAATACATTCTACAGTCATATTTAGGGCAAAAAACCCAGAAAGAATACGCATTTAAAAATGCAGATGTCGTAGTTGAAGCTCAGCGACTAATAACTCTGACAGGCGCATCAATAGGGAAATGAGCCTCTATTAATCTAAAGGACAGAAGCGTAAACTGGTGAAAGGATGTGAGACTAATCTAGCATGATGTGAGACATGATAAAGCGCCCGGTACTGGATCAGAATGACTGATGAAAACTCGGTCATTCTAAATCACACTAGAACTTCTTTCTACACAACTCACGGCGTCTGAACGCTCTCGTCCGTTTAAATCGCCAGACGCTTTGACGTTTAACCCATGACACACGTTTAATTCTGCATAGATGGAACGATAAAGCACATTCTTCAAGCAGAAACTCACGTTATTTCTCCAATTTGTTCACTTGCACCGCTATTGAATTAATATAACACCTATAAATTAAATTTGCTAAACGTTGAGAGGTTCCAAGACCTATCGATGAGTAAAAGCTGCTCACTTTCTTTTTTCAGAAGATTCCATACATCAAATTTTCTTCAATAAAAATCCATCAAAACAGCAGCAATAGCTGAATTTTTTATATTTAGGAAAGAAAAAACAACTCAAAATTTCTGAAAATGTCTTTTTGAATTATGTTTTTTCATGAAAAAAAAATGAACAAAAAACATAAACGGAAAGAATCTACAACAATTGAAAAATCTGGTCTTGCAAATCAAACCAAAACATTTTTTAAAATAAATAGCATCATGACTTTAAAATGCAACAATGTTTCTGTTTTTGCAACATGGTGACATTTGTAATACTATATCATACTACGTTGTTCAAATTTACAAGAACATTTTGTCATTTTTTAGCATGTCTAACAATTTACAGTAAATGCATACACTGTATTTAAAAAAAAATATCTACATTTATTTTGCTCTAACAGCATAAGTCCAAGAGTAAATAACGGGCCACAGTAATAATTATACAATTAAGTAATAATACAGTCACCACTACTGTACTTGTAAGTGTGTTATCACTTTGGGACACTTTCATCAATATTGGATGCATTTGTTTGCAATTATTAATTCATTAGAAGCAAAATGAAACTTGTGTTAACTTACTGGAGTTACAGTTTATCCTGATACAGTCTAGATGGGGGAAAATAAGTGACAGATGAAATTGCATCCTTCAAGGTTACAGCTGCAGACATCCAAAAACAATAATTCCACCCTTCCGGGGACGTCCACATGCAGAGAAGCGGCCATTTTGTTTTTCGGTTTTTAGCACTATACACACAATACACTGAAAATGCATCAATGAGAAACGTTACTCGTACTTGCAGAATCTGAATCGACACAATACTTGGGATGGGATCGAACTGGCATTTGAAAATGCATGACTGAAATCGGTTTATCGGAAAAATCGATTTTGTTTTCTAAAATGGCCGCTTGGAGCTAACCAGCCACAAAGATTATTCAGCCCAGAGAAGTTCAGCTTGACAAAATGTTGTCTCCTACTCGTCTACAAGAGACTCAGCCCTGAGGAATTGCCACCAACTCGTTCGCTAAACGCCGTGTGAAATTAGCAAAAGTTATTTAGCAAGAGTTGATGAAGCAGACGCTAACTGCTAATGACTAACGGCCGTTTTTTTTTTTTTTACCACACTCTGGGTTTGATTCTCTGTGGCTGGACGTAACGTCATGTGTCGTCAACCGCAACAGAAAAGTGGGAGCAAACAGCCTCGATCCAATAAGCTCCAGCACCGTGCAGTGGCCTCGGTACCTCAGACTAGCTTCCTGGCGCTAATTAGCATGTATGCTAATCGCTAACAGCCCAGTGGAGCTGCACTGACACATTTAGCTAACAGCACTGCGAGTTTACTAATCCTGTGGACACTTGCAATTATAAACGTGTGTTGAAAACATAATCTTTCTACACGGAAGAGTCTACACGGATAAAGACAAGCCTATCAGAGAAAGTTGGATTTGTTTGGTTTAGGATTTGTAGCTAGCGCAGCAGAGCTAACGGCGATGATCGGTCTGTTGGACTTTGGGCTGTAGTGAATTGTGAGCACGGTCACTTCCTGTTCTTGTCTGGCCTGGTGGCTAGTGAGGCTAGTCTTAGCTGGAGGGTGAAGAGGTGCTGCCATCTGCAGGTGAAGCTGAGAGCTCTGTTCTCGGGCTGTTTGCCGACCGGGCCGCAGGCTAAGGGCCTTTGAAGGGGTGAATACCATCTTTTGACAAAGCATGGAGGATGTGTGTCAGAGAAAGAGTGATGGCGGTTAAAAGCGAGTGATGTAACGGGAAGGAAATACCAACCCGGAGCACAGATGCGCGGCTTGTCAGTTACGGTTATTAAATAGTCGGGGTGACACGAACTAGTGTTAGCAGTTAGAAAGTCACAACACTTCAGACACTAGTTTGGGTAGAAAATGATTTTGTTACTGGAGAAAGAAAGCGATACAAATAAAAACACGCCGTGCTGTGACTGTCTCGTTTTTTGCTTTTAATATGAAGATGATTATGGTCAAAATTTTCACCTAATGTCTAACAAAAATTCCAGGCTGGGCAGAAACTGCTACAGAGTTGACGTGGGGCTTTTATTGTGTAATATTACACATCCCTGCAAATGATTGCAGGATTTTACTAAAAGTGACCGTAAACGTCTAGAAAAATTCTACAGTTTTTCAGGATTTTCATCGATTCATCGATTTCATTACACGATGCTTTATCAGTTAAAAACTTTATAAAAAATATCTGTAAATTGTCTTTGAATAACCCTGTTTATTATGAATTAGAAATCACACACACACACACACACACACACACACACACACACACACATATACAGTGCTAATTAGAAACACCCCATATGACCTCATACATTTCCTGTACTTATTTAAATTTCATAAATCATTTTACATATAATTACAATATTATATATTTTGAATAAGGTTTTTATAGTATTATTTATATTTATTATTAGTAATTAATTTTGAATAATCATAAATAAATACATTTCAGTGCATGAAAATGCATAATTCATAATTATTTTTTTTCCTCATATTGGTAGTTTAGTATATCTATATTTTTACATTAGTACTATGCGTTATAAAAAGTAAATTAATTCTACACACACACACACACACTTTAAAATAATTTCTAAATCGCCCAGCCTTCGTGTCAATTAGCCGCTTAGCATCCAGATAAATTACATAAGTTGATTTCCAGCTAGCGAAAACAATTTAACAAAAGTTAACGTAATCAAATGTTGGGTGAAGCATGCAAATGAAGTAAACTATAACACAACATCTTAACAGAGCTTCTTATTGGAGTAATGGTGATCGAAGGGATGAGGCTAGAAGAACGGAGAGACAGGAGGAGAAGAAAGAAAGGCACTGCATCCTGAAGCGGGGGGTCTTATACAATACCTAAGTTGACCGTAAGTTTGACGCGGCTTCCATCCAGCTCCAGCCGCAGGGTGTCGGCCGAGTCTCGTGAGGTGGTGGCCATCAGCAGACCATACGCCCGCTGGGACATGAAGCGCAGGGACACGTCCTCCGCCTCCGTGTGCATCACGCTGGGCATCACCACCTTCATGTACATGCTCCCGTCGTAGCTCAAGATGGACGCCTCTGTGGAGCACAACAGACGAGCCGGGATGAGCTGCGTTCTTCACGAGAAACACTGAGGAACATTAGAGATTGAAGAGACCGAAGAGATCGAAAAGAAGTTTTGGTTTGTGTACTTTGCTCCTACACATTTTCCCATCAGATGAAGAGTTCAGAAATGATGCCGCTTTTTATTAAAGAAAACCATATACAGTACATGTATGTATACACACACACACACACACACACACACATATATATATGCATACAGTTTATTTGTATACATGTAACTAAGAGTACGAGCTGATAAGAGTGATGAGTTACACTTCAAACTAAAAAATTGAAATGTATTTTTAGACAAATATTTTGTATGCTTTTGTATTGATCTGTAAATGTTTTCCAGTATAAACATGTTATGTTAGTAATGTAGCATGAAAGAGAGAAAAAAAAGGAAAAGAAGGACGGACGGACAGACAGGTAGATCCGTAGATAGACAGACAGACAGACAGACAGATAGATAGACAGACAGACAAGTACGAAAAGAAGGTCAGAATGAGAGACAAATGTTGGAAGGAAGGAATTAAGGAAGGGAAGAAGAAAAATAGGCAGGGAGGAAGGAAAGAAGTAACAAATGACGACAGATGAAGAATGGAAGAAAGATGAAAAGGAAGAGGGAAAGAAAGCAGGAGGGAAAGAAAAAAAGAAGAAATGAGTGATATAAGTAAGAAGAGAAGGAAGGCAAATAAGAAGAGATGAGGGATGGGTGAAAAAAAGATAGAAGGAAGGGAAGAAGATGGTAGTAAGAAAGGAATGAAAGAAAGGAAGGAAAGAAGGAATACAATATGACTAACAAATGAAGGTTAGAATAGAGCAAAAGAATGGTGGAAGGAAAGAAAGGAGGAGGGAAGGAAAGAAGAAGTGGGCCGAAAATAAAAATAGAATGAAGGATAGAAAAAGATGGGAGACGGAAAGGACAGAAAGAAAAGAAAAAAGGAAAGGAATAAAGCGGAAAGAAAGGAACGTAGCTTTTGTCTAATAAAATTGAATTCAGCATTTCATTGTAACCATGTGATGCAATGACAATAAAAGTATTTCATTCTATTCTAAAATCCTGGTGGCACTTTGGAATGAAACAATATGTACAAAAAAAGCGAAAGACTTGATTCAACAGCACAGACTGTCACAACACGTCAATCAGGAGAGATGCTGATTTCATTCGGTCCATCATAAAGCGCACACTTCAGTTATCGATGCCTGGGAACGGCCGACAGACTCCGCAATTACACACGGATCGATAAGTTATTATGCGCGATTAGCTGCTATTCAATCGTCCCTGGCGCTCGGCCAATTCTCATTTTGCACACTGAAGGCCTCACGTGGAGAGAAAAGAGTGACTACGAGCTACCACAAGGAGGCAGCGTTTCTCACAAAAAGACATTTTACCACAGCACAACGTCGGCCATCTTGAGAGTCTCTTCCTTTAACACGAAACACCCAGTCGATCTCCTATTTTAAGCGCAGATACAGTAATTAATGAACTGAGTAAGTCCGTATCGGAACGCCATCCACATGCCACGCTTTGCTTTATTAATTAAGGCCTGCTTTTGTGATTCTATGTAAATAATGAACTCGGAACTTATTCAATCACATGCTCGAGTGAAACCCTTCATGAAAGTCAAATGAGCTGCAAAAAGCATTACTCATGGGAAAGGCTAATTCAATAAATAAGGCCCTTAACTGACATTCCATCTCACTAATTGACGACCGGATAGACGGAATGTTAATCGAATTGTTGGAGATGCATCTGAACTTTCAGAGCAGATAAGGCGTTTTGTTTTAGGCCGGAGTTCGGGTTGAAAAGCACTAAAAAGAGCATCAAGACGTCAAGATGTGAACATTTGAGTGTTTAGTTTGGTCACATCTATATTTCGCTCAAAGACACATCTGTTGTGAAATCTAAAGATCTCTCTGTCTACCGGGATTCATTCCTGCAGCCTTTCGGTAAAAAAGCAAGGAAGGATGGATGGACAGACAGATAGATAGCATAACAGAAAGAAAGACAAGTAGGAAAAGAAGGTCGGAATGAAGGAAGACATACAGCCAGGTGGATAAGATAGATAGAAAGCATAAAAGAAAGACAAGTAGGAAAAGAAGGTCAGAAAGAAGGAAGAAAAAAGAAACAGACAAACAAAGAAAGAAAGACAGAAGACTGAACAGACGAACAGGAAGATGGATCGATAGATTGATAGATGGATGGATGGATGGATAGATAGATAGACAGACAGACAGACAGATAGATAGATAGATAGATAGATCTGCAGGTAGGTAGATAGATGTATGGATGGATGGATGGCTGGGTGGATAGATAGATAGATAGATAGATAGATAGATAGATAGATAGATAGATAGATAGATAGATAGATAGATAGATAGATAGATAGATAGATAGATAGATAGATAGATAGATAGATAGATAGATAGATAGATAGATAGATAGATAGATAGATAGATAGATAGATAGATAAATAGATGGATAGATGGATAGATGGATAGATTCATTAATCATTATATACAACAGAAACAAAAAGCGAATAAAGAGAAAAAAGGACAAACTTCTAGTAAAAGAGAAAAACAATAAGAAATGACAAATAGAAAAGCAAGAAAAAAAAAACTACAAGAAAAGAGAAAGAGGTGAGAGTGAATACCATGAAATAAACAGAAAAAAAAGAAAACACACACACACACACACTGTTTACATACACACTGTGTCTGAGGTGTGTCTTTGTCTAACGGCTAAAAACATCGGATTCCTGTCATAAAGTCTGGATCTGGCGCTCCGGGTCTGGGATTGATGGTATTCCGGGTCTGAATCAACAGACGGAATCGATCAGCCGCTCAATCAAGCTGCACCTGTGATATGACGCATCATCATCATCATCATCTTCTTCATCTTGGCAGGGATCAGACCCAACCACATAATGAAGGAATCATCAGGCTGAAAAGGTGATCCATGTTCATTAAACTCTCGCCATCATCTCTCTGCCACCTTCATCCTTTCCTCTCGTGACCTTTACCTCGTGACCTTGACCTTTGCTCGGGAACGGAGGTTATCCGCGTCTGCTCGTGTGGCGTGTTTAATTATAGAACATTCCTTAAGGCCAGCGCTGATCTTTTGTTTCGCAGCATCACTTCATCCCGACCAGCCAATCAGAGTTAAGAGTTACACCTCAAATGCTGCTGCGTTTGTTTGTTTGTGCGCTTTGAGACAGTTAAAACTGTGAAAAGATCCTTACAAATACTCAGAACTTGAACTCAAACTAAAACTGTAACAAATTGTAAGTTTTCTAATAATTAAGACTAAATATCAAGATGATTTTATACATATTACTGTGGTGTTTTATAGATAATATATATCTATATATATATATATATAGATACATAAAATATATATGATATGGAAAGGAAGATACATACTCGGATGAAAGGAAAGACAGAACAAAGGGAAGAAAGAAACAAATGAGGAAGGAAAGAAAATATCGGAAAAAAGGAAGGAAGGAAGGAAAAGGAAGGGGCAAAGAAAGGAACGGGAGAGGAAGGGAGGCATAAATGGAGTGTGAAAGGAAAGGAGTTAGCAGGGAGGGAGGAAGGAAACAGATAGAAAGGACGAAACAAAAGAAGGAACAAATGGAGGAAATGAAGGAATAGTGGAAGGAAAGAGGGAGGGAGGAAGTGGGAGGAAAGAATCCCAATTAAGAGGAAGAGAGGCTTGTAAGGAAGGAAGAAGTAAAGAATGAAGGAAATAGAAAGAGGGAACGAAGAAGGAAAGTAATGACGTAAGGAAGAAAGTAAGGAAGAAAAGAATGATGGAATTAAAGTAGTAAGGAAGGATGAAAGAAAGGGAGAAAACAAAAAGATGGAAGGAAGAAGGAAAAAAAGGAGGGAAGAAAAAAAAGAAAAGAACGAATGAAGGAAAAATGGAGGCACGGATTGAAGGAAGGAGGGAGGGAGGGGAGGAAAGTGGGCAAAAGAAAGAAGGGAACGAAAAAAGCATGAAAGGAAAGAAAGAAATGAGGGGAAAAAGGATAGAAGAACAAAATGAAAGAAGGAAGAAAATAAACAATGGAAGTTTGTGGGTTTAATTTTCCAGGCAAAGCGTGAAGTTAGCAACACTAATGTCGTGGGTTCGATTCCAGGAAAAACACAAATTAGTGCAATAATTGACTGTAAAAAGAGAGAGTTTGTTCACCAACTGGTTCACTTGGACCCGCCCCCTGTGTACCCGCCCCTCATGCAGCTATTGGCCCTGGTCACATGACCAAGATCACGCCCCCATGCCGCAACATTTTGTACTTTCACTGCTTGTAGATGTTTTTGCACCATTTATTTGTTTGTATCTTATTTATTTATTTATCTTGCACAATTTGTTTTATATTTTTACCCTGTCACTGTCGTTTCTTTGTTCTGTTCAATGTTGCTGCTGAAAAACACAAAATGTTCCCCTATTCGGATAAATAAATTCTCATTCATTCATTCATTCATTCATTCATTCATTCAACCGGGGTCTGACTTCAAAGTAAGACCTAGTGACTGTAATTAGCGTAATTCCATCTGTCATCGTTTCTTTTTTTTTTAATGGTCAAAGGGTTTTTGATCTCCTCTTTTCCCAGTCTAGAATGTTTTTAAGGCTTTTAAGCCACCGACATCCAGTCCAGGTGCGGCGGGCAAACCTCAGCTGAAGGGCAAAGCTCTCCATTTACCAGTCAATATACGCTCTGACCCTCAGTGTGGTCATTTTAAAAGATAAGCGTCGTTCACAGGACGGCTGGTGAGGAGATATTCCATCATTTACTAGACAATAGACCATCAGTGCAGCATAAAACGGCACAGACGACCAGCAAATCCCATTTGTCCTTTAAACGCCCTCTATTTCCGTTAGTCGCCCTGACGGAAAAGCAGAAAAACTCGCCTTGGCCACTAGATGGCGCCAAACGTCCGTCAACGGCAGTGGATTAAATCCCGGCAATTAAGCAGCCAACGGAAATTAAAACGGAACGCAATACAAATAAACCTTCGCCGACAATGAGCAACACTACAGCCCAGGGTGAGGAAACACGAACGCTTCAAACCGAGACCCGTTTAAAGTGTAAATCAGTACCCACGCTCGGGTCCGTTCGAGGAGATTACTGGTTTGGGGCCAGATTGGTTTATAGTGGAAGCCCGAGGGCCGTTCTGACACCCGCAGCCACCAGAAATAGCTAAACTGCAGCGACAATTTGAATAATTCGCAGAGGCCCTTAAAGCGAGGAGGATGAGGAGGAAGGTCACGTGACGCTCCGGCGCTCCTCCCAACGCCAACACAAAAAAGGATTGACGCTTTTCTGTTTCTGCCGTGATGGTGGACTGGGAAACTCGCTTCCCCATCTTTACAGAATTCCCTCTGATAACGAAAAACCAAAGACACTTCAAGGTCAAAAAAGACCTCACTGCCTCCCGTAAATCTGACATCGAGATCTTCGTTTAAATCAACATGAACTGGATATTTCATATATCAGTCAAATTCTATGTTTTACCTTTGGAGTCCTCCAAACTGCAAAAAAATCCACGTGAATGAACAAGAAAATAAAAAACAAAATGAGTAAAAATAAATTGTATCAAGTTAAATTATCTGCTATATAGGGTGAGAAAATGTTACTTGGTAAGACGGATTAAAACAAGACAAAACAATCTTGTTACATGGTAGATTTGTTTCTGCATTTCAGTTCTTGTTCTCATTGCCTTCAATTTGAAAAAGTAGCTAGTTTCTTTAATTGAGAAACATTGTGTTCTTAAAATAAGAAGATTTCACTTGACATTTCTTGTTTCAGGACGTTCTGTGTTAAAAAAATAATGTCAACTTTGAAAAATGTCTCAATTTAGAGTAAAATATCATCAAAATTTGCATTTTTTTCTAAGCAAGAAAATCCGTTCCATTTTCTTCAAACAAAGCAAAGTCATCTCTCCCTCTTAATCCTAAAATAGTTAATCTTGTAAAAGAAAATAACCAGACTTATTGTCCAATTTCAAGATTTTTTAGCTTGTCAAGGATTTATTTTTTGCAGTGCAGAATAAAGCAGATTGGTGCATGAGATTCAACCTCAACGACCCAGATTCATCGAAGCCACGGCAGAAATGCATTGCCTTCGTCCTTTAAACCTCATTGAAAATGTTCCAGGGGGAAAGAGCAGGAGCAGAAGCAATCGCGAGAAGAACATGGCTGAGGTTCAGACGATGAAAGCGATGAAAGAAAGACAGACAATGTGGTAGGTAGTAAAGAAGGAAGAAAGGAAAGAATGAAGGGCGGGCGGCAGAAAGAAGGAAAGAAGAAGGAAAGGAAAGATAGAAGGAAGAAACAAAGATGGGGGAATGAGGGAAAATGGGATGGAAAAAGGGAGGGACCAAGGAAGTGGGAGGAAAGGAGAGAGAAAGAGAGACAGGTAAATCAATTAGTATAAATATATAAAAACAAAACCTATATTTAATGGTGGTGAAATACGCACATCAGCATCCAACATAGCATATATAGTGTATGAAATGAAGGAAGGAAGGGATAAGGAAAGAAAGAAACAAAGAAGAGAGAAAAGAAAGTAAGAATGTAAGAAGAAGAGAAGGAAGAAAGGAAACTGATAGAAGGAAGGAAGATGGAAAGATGGTAAGAAGAAACAAAAAAAAGAACAAATGGAGGAATGAAAGAAAGAATTGAAGGAAGGAGAGAGGAAGAGAAGCTCGTAAGAATGGGAAGAAGGAAGGAAAATAATGAAGGAAGGGATAAACCGAAAGACGTAATGAAGAAGAAAAGGAACAATGGGAGAAAGAAAGGAAGGAAGGAAAAAGGAAGGGTTAAAAGGGAAACACGGATGAAGAAAAAAATAAAGAAAAGACAGAAAGAAGGAATGAAGGAACATTCCTGAATTAATCTTTATATAAATAGATGAACTTGTCCATCCACTTCAATATCCATCTATTGATAAATAATTATAAATATATTAAAAAAATTTGCTGGTGATGAAAAATGCACGGTCAGCATCCAACATATCATATATCCATTCTGTACATTATTCAGCTTTTTTTAAAGAGTCAAAGTGTTTCAGGTTAGTCACTTTAGGTTGCATTCCATCCTTCAAACCATCCAATAAAACCATTGCTTATCAAAAAGAAACAAATACATGTCCTAAAAAAAAAACCCCAGCACAAATAAAACACAAAACAGTCGACTAACAAAATCCAGCAAATAGCTTGACAGCTGGAAAAATCTAATATCCAAAAGTGTCAAGCAAAGCAGCACTATCTTCATGTCCTCGGGCTCCTGGAGTGACATGTTTTCTACACTCATGTCCGACATGTACCGATGAGGTTTGATCTGTCGACAGACTCAAGCCTCTCACAAAGGGTCTTTACACCCCCTCACCCCCCAAACAAAGCATCACAAAACGATAAATACTCGGCCTTCACACTGATTGGCTACTCAGTGTGATTAAAGACTTGTCCGGTGGAGGTGATTGGTAGATAAAGGCGAGCTGATGACGGAGAGAGCACTGTGACAATAAAGATTATCGTATTTTATACAATCTGTAAAATGTTCAGCTTTTTAAAAAAGGAAAGAATGAAGGAAGGATGAATGGAAGGAATGAAGGAAGGAGGGAGGAATGGAAGAAAGAAAGATACATACTCAGAAAGAAGGAAAAAATGAAAGAAAGAAAGAAGGAAGGAAGGAACGAAGAGAGGGAGGAAGGGAGGGAGAAAAAAAAACTTTACTGGTGATGAAATACGCACGGTCAGCATCCAACATATCATATATCCAATCTGTACATTTTTCAGCTTTTTAAAAAAGGAAATAATGAAGGAAGGATGGTTTGAAAGAAGGAGTGGACAGAATGAAGGAATGAGGGAGGGTGGGATGGAAGGAAGATACATACTCGGAAAGAAGGAAAGAATGAAAGAAGGAAGGAAGGAACGAAGAGAGGAAGGAAGAGAGGAAGGGAGGAATAAAGAGAAGGAGAAAGGCAGGAAGAAAAAAAAAAACCCTATATTTACTGGTGATGAAATATGCACGTTCAGCATTCAACATATCATATATCCAATCTGTACATTTTTCAGCTTTTAAAAAAGAAAGGAAGAAAGAGATGGAGGAGGAAGTAAGAGAGGAAGGAGCGAGGGAGGAACAGTGGGAGGAAGCGGGGCAGAAATGGAGGGGGAAAGAAAACGGGAGGGGAAAGGAGGATAGTAAGGAAAGAAGAATGGAAAGAACGTAGGAAAAGATGGAGAAAACAGAAAGAAGGAAAGGAAAGCTGGAAGGAAGAAACAAAGAAATTAACAAATGGAGGAATGAAGGAACATTCATGAATTCATCTTTATATATATAGATTAATTTGGTCATCCAAAGGGAAGAGGAAAGGAGAGAATAAGAGGGAGTAAGAAAGAAAAGAATGTAGGAAGGGATGGTGGAAACAGAAAGAAGGAAAGGAAAGATGGAAGGAAGAAACAAAAAAGTGAACAAATGGATGATTGAAGGAAAAATGGAATGGAAGGAAGGAAGTGGGAGGAAAGGAGAGTGAAAAGAGAGGCTGGTGAAGATGGAAGGAAGTGGAGGGAGAAAGAAAAGAGGAGGGGAAAGAAGGGTAGTAAGGAAGGAAGAAAGGAAAGAATGTAGGAAGGGAGGGTGGAAACAGAAAGAAGGAAAGGAAAGATGGAAGAAACAAAAAAATGAACAAATGGAGGATTGAAGAAAAAGGGAGGGAGGGAGAAAGTGGGAGGAAAGGAGAGAGAAAGAGAGGCTAGTGAAGATGGATGGAAGTGGAGGGAGAAAGAAAAGAGGAGGGGAAAGGAGAGTAGTAAAGAAGGAAGAAAGGAAAGAATGTAGGAAGGGAGGGAGGAAACAGAAAGAGACTTGTGATTGGCTGATGACGCTGGCTTTTGATGGACTGCTGTGAAATCTCATCCTGACGTGTTTTACCCTTAAGAGCGGATTTGAGTGTCGATCCCAAGCCTCGCCCTCGCCAGCCTGATGCCCGCACACACCCGACCCTGCGTGTGGATCTATGAAGGGCACTGAAGTGACAGCGATGATCAGTTGTGTAGTTGCGTGACTTGACTTCAGAACGTTTCACGTGTGCCGAGCACCTCGGCATCTTCGTGTCTGGATCACAGTTATAAATAATCTTGTGTGTAAATATGAAAACGTTTTTTCAATCTATCTTTGGTTTTGGATGGTTTTTCAACAACAACAATAATTATGATAGTAACAATAATAAAATAATAAAAAAATAATAACAATAAATTAATGACATAATAAAAACAACAATAAGAAAATAACAACAGCAGCAGCAACAACAACAACAACAACAACAACAATGATATCAATAAAGAAAAAAGAACAATATTATTATTATTATTATTATTATTATTATTATTATTATTATTACTATTATTCTTATTATTATTATTATTATTATTATATTTTTTCACATTTAGCTGCAAATCAGATTAAATAATTATGAAGAAATATAACAAAAACAATAAAATAATAAATAACAACAATATATTAACTACATAACAATAACAACAATAATAATAATATAGAAATAAAAACAATGGTATTTTATTAGTGTTGTTTTTTTATTATTATTATTATTATTATTTTGATTATCATCATAATAAATATTATTGTAAATATTGTGATTATTATGATATGTATAAATATTATTTAGCTGCAAATCAGATTGAGTAATTATGATAAAAGTCGTAATGTTTATTTCTCTGTTACTACAATTCAATTTGTCACTCGTTAATTAATGCATGAAGCTTATTGTCTGTGTTCACATTGTCTTTTAATTTACTCAATAATTTGGAGTAGTCCAGTGAATGTTTGAGTTGTTGTTAGAAATGTTTTACGAAAAACATTTGAAAAAAAAAAAACATTTGAAGTTAAACTACGTTGAAAATGTAAACTGAAAATGTGTCATTTTTAGTCTGCAGAAAATTGTTACAATGTCACGTTTCTTTTTTGTTACAATTTGTTACTATTGTTTCAGGTGGAAATGTTCTTAATTTAACTTAATCAAAAAGCTCAACTCGAGATTATTATGTGCAGACCATACAAGCGAAACACGTGATCGAAGGAAACGGAAGCAGCAAAACCACTGACACAATTGCCCAGATTAAGTTTGAAAGCGTAATTGCGCGACAATCCCTGAAGGAAGTCTTCTCCTTCTGCTCTTCAGAGGAACTACAGCATCAAATCGATATCTACTAAAACACTAAAGTAGCAAAGCCCACCCACGCTCAGACCTTCCACTTCATGTAGAACCCGTGGAACATTCACACAAGCCCTGGAGACACATCGTCTGGCCAGAAAACACACCACAATGGAAGTGGAGTGTAAACTGGTATTGGTGATTAGGTTGTTGCGTTGTAATGGGAACCGATGGCCTAGTGTTCAGAGACTCTCGGGTGATTTAGGGGTCACACCAGCAGGGACCACTTTGGCTTTTGAAGGCCCCCAGGTCAGTATAGATGACCTCCGCACTGCCTGAATCAATAGCAATTAACTTGTGCGACATCGCCGGCGGTTCTTTGAAAAGAATCCAAGTTCCTCTAGACACGCTCAAAAAGCAGAGAGAAACACAGCAGATCCTTCAAGCAAATCATGGAGAATATCTGCCCAGTATCAGCATCGCTCTACCACCAGTCATCAGTTCATAAAGAAAACCATTTTCTACTCGAATGACTGACAAGATTAACATGCGAAATCAAATCTCGGCACTAAACTGGTAAACACGTCAGTCGATGCACTACAATGATTTAACCTAATGCCAGTATTTACTGTATCTCACAGAAGCTACAAACTTGATTTCTTGCCCAACACTAATTAGCCTCTTAATTTCCAATACCTCGTTATCAATAGATATATTTTTATATAAAGTGGTACCTCCACTTACAAATGACTCTGTTAACGAAAATGTCCTATCACAAAGGGCATCGTCGAAACATTATCGTCTCTTTTTACGAAATTATTTCAATATACGATAGGCCAAATGTTGCTGCGACAAGTCCAGACGAGTAAAAAGTGTGTTTTTATTCTTCAAGCACAAAAAAAAAATTGCGGCCCATTTTAGGAAATTTCCATTTTAAGAAACTGCTGTCGACACGAGAGGTATCAGTATTTTTTATATACAGTACATTTATAATTACTTTTATAACCTTTTATTTCTCCATCATGCCCATTGTGGCGCTATGAAGTGGCCTTCTATTAGAGGGTGGCGCTGTATTTTTCAACTAACTGGTCTTAATTTTGAGATGATGCATTTTATTGATTAAAAGAGACAGCTTGAATACAAATAATATTCCACACAGCGTAG
>MU204318.1:4542439-4564939 GCA_017309775.1 Paedocypris sp. Pulau Singkep | reverse complement strand
TACAACAACAACAACAACTCATGCAGAAATAAATTGAGATTTTGTTCGTTTAGTTTCAAACTACCAAGTAAGTCTTACCAAGTAAAAATGCCTCATCTCATTGGCAATTAATTTTACCAGATTTAAGTTTTTGGCCATTTTGTTTTTTATGCTTTTTTTGCGCGTTTTCTTCTATTTGCCACCTCAATCCTGCGTGGATGGACTTCCTCCAGGAAATGACATCACTGGCACAACACGGAGAATATCAGCAGAGCGGAGAGATATTAATGAGCTCCTAGCTGAACTGATTGAGCCAGAGCTAATCCGCTGTTAACTAACGATGGGATTTTACAGATGAGGAGCCGAACAAACCCGACGGTCGCATTTTTGATTAATTTTATTCCGAGGAATGGAACAAAGTGAAGCTACTGTATTTACTCGCTTAGAATTTTTCATTAAGATTTCGAGCTCAAAGTGGAGGGATCGACTTATAATATATTTAGGGACTTATAAGCGGGGTCGACACACTTGGACACTTTAATCTAGATACTTTTACTCTGGAGTCACTTTTTGTCATTTTACTAATTTTTCACTTTTATTTTTACTATTTTTATTATAATTTTATCATCATCTTCATAGTTTTTTCCTTATTTTGGTTTTAATTTTTGTTGTGTGTTGCACGGATCAAGACAATGATTCCCAGCTATATGAAATAAGATGCAGGTTTTATTTACTCCAGCAAAACGCACAAGGTAACTTTTCCGGATGCCATACCTAGTATCCGGTTGGGACAAGAATATTTTCGAGAACATGAATAACGATGATCTACAATTTTCGTATTTTTTCATGCTGATTGTTTTGCCTTGTGCAGCATAATTTGCATGAAAAATGAAAAAAAAAAAAAAAAAGAAAATCTGTAGAAAAAAAAATTACTAATCTACCAATGGGGTGAGAATATTAAACTAGCAGATTAATCTTTCATCTTCATTCTAAGCTAGTTAATATATCTTGTAAAAAAAAAAAAAAGAGAGATTTTTTTGGAGTAATTTCAAGATTTTTCGGCTGGTAAAAAATGTATTTTTTTGCAGTGTACCATGTATACACTGCAAAAAAATCTGCATGAACAAATAAGAAAATAAAAATGAAAAACAAAATGAGTAAAAATAGACTTAAATCAAGTAAAATCATCCGGCCAAGTATCTGCCAATCACTTACATATACTACATACATGGTATGATGTACAGTATAGTGAAATGCTTTTTAAAAGTTACTCAGCTTCTTTTCACAATAAAACAAAATACAATGACAAACAATACAATAACATAAAACACGATATGAATACAGCAAAGATGCAGAATGCAATAGAAGAACAATAGAAATACATTAAAATATAAAAAACAAACAATGAAATAGAAATACTTGTAGAAATAGAAATACCTGTAGAAATACAATGCAGTACAGATGTGTAAAAAAAGAGAAAACCAAGTGGGGATAAAGTGTCCAGCAAGACGGAGTGATCATAAAAGTGTAAAGGATAAAAGTGTGTTAAGGACAAAAAATCCCGTAAGACAAGATAACAAAAAACGAGATACCGTATGTTTCGCCATATAAAAAGTACCGGCATATAAGACGCACAAAATCTTAAAGGAGAAAAATCTAGAAAAAAAGATTCTGAACCAAATACTGTAGTACAATATTTTATATCAACTGTATAAAAGTTAACAGCAGTTTAAGAACAATTGTATGCCAAACCTGTAACATGAACAGTCAGTAAAGTCAGTAAACGGTGAAAGTAGGTGTGGTATAGCGGTATAACGGTATTGAGATGTGCCACGATATGGATTTTACAATATCGTGGATATCGTGATAATTCATGAATTAGATTTTTATATAAGTATATAAACACCTTAATACAGAATTACACATTAGTTTCGTTACAAGTTGTAACTCACAACTACCAATGACGGCACAGACATCACTAATCGAACACAGTTTGTACTTCACGCGCATCCGTTTTCTGCGCTGTGTCTTTAAGAGAAGAGCGGCTGTTTAGGTTTTAAAGACGCGCGCGAGAAAATCTGCTTGTTTTATTTTGATCAAAGTCTGTTTTCGTGGTTTCATTCTTTCACAAGATTCTGCGCGAGAAAGAAAGCGAGACAACGTATGTAATTCCGCGGTATTGCATACTAAGTGACCGCGCTGCGCGGATCTCTGCATTCGCCGTATAAGACGCACCAACGTTTCACCCTCAGTTTTGGGGAAGAAAAAGTGCGTCTTATACGGCGAAAAATACGGTATATCGTAAGATTTTTTGTCTCGTCACGAATGTATTCTTTGCAGTGTATGTGACAAACACAATTAGAGCATATACAGTAAACACGGTAAATCGTAACTCACCCCTCTCACAAGTGCGGGACCAGTATCCGGTGCCGGTGCAGTCACAGATGAAGCGGTTCCACCCCTCCTTACACAGGCCCTTGTTCTTGCAGGGGTAGCTGTCGCACTGCTTGCCGGACATCTTGTTGCAGGACGGCTTGATTCCCGCCCCGTTCTGGGCCTCCGCGATCTGCCGGATGTCCTTGCTGCGCCCGTCGATGAACAGGTCCCGGATGCAGCCCACGTAGCCGTAGTTCAGCATGGCGGTCCACAGCTCGGTGGGCAGGACTAGGCCTCCGCGGCTGTCCGGCAGACCGCCCAGGTACATGTCGCCCTCCAGGTCCAGGATCTCGTTCTCGCCGCTGGCCGTGAAGGGCGTGCGGCGACTGTTGACCGAGATGGTGCCTGGGACGCACAACAATAATAGAAATAAAAAATAAAGTTATTAACAGAGTGTAACACTGTATTGTCGCTGACTTTGCACTTTAGTCACTGTGCCGTCCACACTTGGTGATTTTAATCTGGCTACTGGACACTTTAAACTGGACACTTAACGAGTATCTTCTGTCTTCATAGTGGTTTGTATTTTATTCATATTTAATTTTAAGTTTGACTGTACTTTATTGTATAGTATTTAATGCTGGACGATTGGAGAATTTCACAAAAATTTCACTAACCTTTTATTTTTAATTTTTAAAATATATATCAAATTAGCTGTCATACAAATATATATACATATCACATACACATTATAGTTTTTTGCATTTGTCTTGCAGCTTTGAATAAGACTTTATGAATATATTTATTAACATACTTATTCAACTATGATAATAGAAATAATGATAATATATAATCAAAATATGACATGAATAAAAAACATTATGGCTTGTTTAGATGAACTATGTGTGTGCTTGTGTACCAACAGTGTACAAACATATATTATTGTGTATTTTATTACCATATTGTTTAAAAAATTATGTAGTTCATCGTTCAAAAATGTTTCTTTTACATTGAAAAAAACACATAATTGAAGGACATTTATAAAATATAATTAAAATATTATAATCATTTTATTTTTTATATAAATAAAGTATTAACAGTATTCGTTATATTCATTAGTTATTTAACAAGTTACTTCTTGTTAGTGAATTCCATTTAGAAATATATCTATCTGTATTTACATTATAGCGTATATACATAAATATATATTATGTATATAATATATATTATAGCGTATATACTGTGTATAGATAAAAAATATACATATACATAAGTAACTAAAAATGTATTTAAAAAAAATATCATACTTTTCAAGCTACTAAAACTATGTAAAGTAAAACGGCAGCTTAACTCCATTTCCCAGCATCCTCCAGTAATCAAGGCTAATTTCACAGAGCATTTGAGTTGCCAATTAATGGCACAGCTAATGTAAACAGCCCATCCCGTGGAGCGAGGGATCAATGAGAATAATCTCTCCCGAACCGACACTGGTTCAATCACCACGTGTCTAAAACCTCAGGTTATCGATATCCCAGCGGACCTCCGGGGGTCCGGCGCTGATGTGACAGAGCAGTCGTCACCGATCGATGGTTTAAGCGTGAGCCTGCGACTCAAGGCCAGAGGGAGAAGAAAGAAGAGGAGAAGCCACGTGATAGAAGAATACAAAGTTGACTTCAATTCCTGTGAAATCAAATGAAGCTGTCAGCATGTTGCGGACTAAATCTATCTGATATTGGCGACTAACCACTGGGTGTTTTGTTTAAAGCTGTTATCTCGCCACTGCAGCGCTCGCCACATTCCGGAAGCGTTGAAAGTGTCCGACGGGTTTTATAATGAAACTAAGTGGGAGTCGTTTAAAAATAGAAATGAAGGGAAATTCTTCAGAGCGGGTTGTTTTCCAACAGCTGAGATTCTCAAAGCCTAAAGTTGACGTTTTTAGAGGTCGCCATTTGTTACGTAGTACAGTATTCACACTTGTTTTATTATATATCGTTTTATATTATTTTATTTTAATTTAATTTGTTTTTTTTTACCGCGGACAATTTTCAACTTTGCTTTATTGCTGATTCTCAGTCTTCTCCTACAGTCCAGAACAAGTGTTTAGGAGAATTGGAATTTGGAAAAATTAGCTTATGAGTGTGTGCTTTACAGAGTGAGTGTGTAAAGCACTTGTGCAAAGGTGTAAAGTACTTGAGTAAATGGAGTTCAATCTACGAGAATTTATTGGTTACTTTGTACTTGTATTGAGTGTAAAAATATTAACAACTTTTACTCACTACTTGACTACATTTGTGATTAAGCATCTGTACTCTTTACTCCACTACATTTGAACGGACACTTACCGTTACTCGCTACATTGTGATCGTGTGCACAAGTCGGGATCTTTTTCTACCGTGGATAATTTCTTGAGAGGACGAGGTGATATCGCCATCTCCAGGATGTTGAAGGTACTGGCCATTTATCAGCTAAATCGCGTAAACATTTGAGTTTGACTGAGACTGAATTTTTGTTCTTTTTTTTATCTATTTTGTACTGGAATTTTTAAACATTGAGGTGTTGCTTTTATTTTCTAGATCAGGAAATAAAGCCTCATAAAGAGTGTCTTGTTTTTCACATTAGTTGTTGTTTTTATAGCTAAAATTCAATATAAGTAAATACTTAAGTTATCGGAATTAGAGACTTTTACTCCAGTCTTCTTGGAATTGGTGACTTGCAGCTTGTAATGGAGTAATTTTGTGACTTTTTTGTGACTTTTTTTTGAGGAGCAATTAACCGTTCCATTGCTTTTCCACTGCAGTGACCACTAGGGGAGCCGCTGCAAATTTGTAAAAAACGATTTTTTAACATTTTCATAAAGATAATTGTTCTGGAGGTCTAGGGGGGGGGGACAATACAATTTCTACTTACATTTCTATGAGAAGGGTTGTCTGGTGGGTTGCTTGAATTGGTACATTTTTGAGATTTAATTTTTAACACTTTTTCCTTTAAAGCACACTGCATTATTTGTATGCATTTCAAACAACATAAAAAATATTTTTCTTAATTAATTTACATTTTTCATCATATTTTGTATTACAACTATTAAGTTGAAGTATTGTGTAGTCAAAAAATGTTTTAAGCTGTCCTTCCTTTTCCAGCAGTAAAGGGTTAAAAGGTGTCTAAATTATGGCAAACCTTTACAACCTGGAATTTGGCGGCTTTGGAAAAAAATGCAAATTTGCTTTATCGCAAGAGGCAAGCGTTTAAATCCTGACACACTGACCTGATCGCCCGTCTCTCTGGATGTCCACGTGGTACCAGGCCCCGTCGTTGACCTTGTTCTGAGTGGCTTTCACTTTAATAGTCCCTGATCCCATGTCCAGCAGCAGGTACAAACTCCCATCCAGAAGCTCCACTGCAAAGAAGTCCACCTTGGTGTTCTTCTGACTGCGGGCGTCCTTTCTTTCCTGGGGCTTTCCGTGGGTGAAGAGGATCAGGCCGTTTGGCTCCGTGGTGCGGAAGTCGAAGGATATGGAGCCCATGCGTTTGGTGTTCCACTTGGGGAGGCTGATGTAGGCCTCGGGGGTCTCGAAGGAGATGGGGTCCAGCGTGGCCACGTTCTCACATTTGAACACCACGTCCCCCTGGATCTTCATCTTGGGGTCCACGATGCGGGCCAGGCGCGAGAGTTCCAGCCTGATGTCGTTGTTTTTGTAAACAACCTGTGTAAACATATACAAACAATTATTAATAGAGTGGTAAATCCACTTACGAATGACTCTGGTAACAAAAACTTTCTTTAACGAAAATATCGTCGCTCTTTACGAAATTACTTCAATAAACGACAGGCCGAATGTTGTAGCGAAACTATAATGCAGGGAGAGATTTTGAGTGATGGAGATGCAAGTCCAAACGTGTAAAACTAAACTAAACGATGAAAAACGCTTTCACAAGAGCAACACGGTCACAGCAATCTTACTTACGGAGCCGGAATCTCTGTCGTGTCTAATGTCACTTTTGTGACGTACTGGTACTTCCGTAAGGTATTACAGCAAGACACGTTGCAAGTTCCATTGTGGTCTTTATGGAACCAGGCAATTCAGTTTTTGATTGTGATTCTGATTATTTTGAAACTGTGACACCCGGTGGCGGAGAAAGGCAATGCAGCCTTTGGATAACAATGGAGTAGACGGTTTATGCACTGTTAACGCGTAAAAATAATGTGGTTGTCGTGTTACTTTTAAACGACGTGAACTTTACACAGAAATTACAGAGAGTAGAACTGTGTCTGTGGCGTTTCATTATGTTTACGCACAAAAGTACAACCCTAGTGAGACGCTCGGCTAACATCGTGGTGATGTCAGGGTCCGGGCTGATCTGACCAACATTATTGCAAGATTCAAAATGGCAGATGTTACATGTTTTTTTTTTTTTTTTACAGTTATTACCATATTTTATCATATTGTAAAAACATTTTTTCTGAATTCGGTAATTAACATGCAAAAAGCGACCCATTTTACGAATTTTCCAATTTCGTAAAGAGAGGTACCACTGTATGCGTAATAAGTCACATCATCGGACGACACGACTATGCTAATTAGCATCTTAAGCTGGATGCTGAAAAGAGACGAGAAAGGTGAGTTTATTCAAATATGACCCGTGGAAATACCAATAGGCCAAGCCACTGCCTACACATGACGGCCTCTCGATGCTAAACGAGCTGGCGCGAGGAAGTGGGTCTGGTCTTCTTGATAACTATGCTAATGGGACGCCAAAGCTGCCATGGCACTTTCAAGCACAAAAGGATTGGGAATCAAGTCCTGCCCCCTGCCCGCCTCCCAAAAGTGGCATCATCTGGGTCCTAATGCCTGCATTTTGGCGTCGCACAAACCACTTAATTCGATTAACGTCATTTGAAGAATTCCGTGTCGGAATACGAGGCCTTGCTAATTCTGGGCAGCGCAGTGCAAGCGCCATTTTAATAAAGATTAATCCCAAATAGTTTACCTGCCGACTCGGCAGAAATCCGCTGGGCTGTGAAATTGCCTGCTTAAGCTTTCCAGAAGAAAGAGATCTCATTTGGTGTTTACATTTAGAGCTTTTTCCAGATTCAGATTGGCCGACACACGGAATCGACAAAAGTGCATTTCAGCCTCTATATTACAGAAAATCCCGGAAGATTAAAGAGCATGAAGGGCAGAATGGATGGAGAGATTGTATTCTCTTCCTGCTGGAAAGCCACTGAGATATCCAGGCTTTCTTCCACAGTCGTGTTCCTTATCAGAAAGATCATAAGTATAATCCTTCCTGAGGGCGATTCATTTCTCAGACAAAGCCACGTGTTTGTTTCTCACATCTTACACAAACACCATTATTTTCCGCGGAACAATAAAGCTGCTAGCTATAGTTTCGCATTGTTCTTCCGAAAATTCCATTTTTGCTCAGTGAGGCGTCAAGCGGCTGTCAGAGAGATTGACGAATCTTTGCTTTGTTTAACACAAAGAAAACACCGTTATATTTTTAAACACGCTTTTGGCGGTTTTTTAAAGATTCGCGGAACTGTACAGACAAGCAAGACCTTGAAAACCTAAAGCATGACCTTGAAAACCTAAATCATGACCTTGAAAACCTAAATCATGACCTTGAAAATTTCCTGATCTCGGATCTGTTGATTGCTGATATTTTTCTTTCCGTTTTTTTTTACGTCTGTTGCATTTTGCATCCGTGAAATCTGGCAAGTTGTTAAATAAACCGAGGGAACCATCATCACGGACGCAAAAGGGACGTGACTGTGTAATTTTCACCGTTGAGCGGCGGCGTCCTTTGATTAGCGGACGCTGAATGAAATGTCAGCTGGTAAATTCGCTCGATAAGCTTTGGAATATTTGCATAACTCTCTGGGAATATGTTTTTTTTTTTTTAAATACCATAATACAGAAGACACACTGGTGTATTTTTTTTTTTACAAAGTTGAATTAAACAATGAGGCAGATTTAAAATAAATCACTGCACACACATTTTGTATTATGGAAATATGGATCATGGAATATATCTGCACGCAACAATTTGCGAGGTCCAATTCTACCTTTTAATCATCTGCCAACCAGATCTCAGGAATATAAAGAACGTTCTATGATGTCATGAGGTAGATGAGCTATATAATTGTGTATAAACTACATGCTTTGCCTTCTCCCGCTACCTTTTCCCCCTTTGAGCTTGAACATCTAAAAAAATGTGAAGTAAAATCTAAAAAAAAAACAAGATACTTTTTTTTTACAGTTATTATGATATTTTATCACATAGTAAAAACATTTTGTCTGAATATAGGAATGCTTGGAACAAATTATTGGCTTTACATGCAAAATGTGTTTTTTATTTTTTTTTATGTATTTCCATTTTAGTATTTATAAGGTGCTTTTCACAGTTTTAACTGTCTCAAAAATAATTTACCCATCATAAATTAATTTTGTACTGAGAGGCACCACTGCATGCGTAATACGTCAATTAAAACAAGTAAGAATAGAAATCTAAAAAATAAATGTACAAATTCAAAATTTTCAAGATTTTGTTCTTTCAAAAATAAGAACAAAGTACATTTTGAGAGGCATAATGACAGAAAAATCGAGAGAAAAAAAAATGTGTTTCTGATTAGTTTTCTGATTTAAAAATAGTGTTGTACCACTAAAAATGTCATCATTATCACAAAAAATTCCAACAGTAACACTGTAGTTTAAAAAAAACACTGTAGTTTCCAAAAAATGTGCTGATGTGATTAATGATAGCCCAGGCTGGGTTTTAAATGTGTAAAGTTATTGTGTAAAGAATCATTGCACAGCAACAACAGACTCTGTCTCCCATGGTGCATCAGTGAGAATCTGGGTTGTATAGGAGACACGGTGAAGACTTTGGAGGTCAGATATACAGTATAGGAGTGAAGCTATAGAAGATCTTCAAGGCGAGGATGGTGGTTTTGATGTCAGTGTGTGTTGTGTTGGGAAGCCCGTGGAGAAGATCCAGGACGGGGTGATGTGCTGGACAAGTGGGACGGAGCAGAGTCCGTTAAATAGAACAGAACAGAACAGAATAGAATGGAATAGAATAAAATAGATCAGCAATAGAATAGAATTGAAAAGAATAGAATAGAATAAAAAAAGAATAGCATCGAAAAGAATAGAATAAAATAGAATAGAATAGAATAGCTTGTATGGTCATTGGATGTTAGGCCTAGAGCAAGTAGATTGTTCTTTATTTAGAACAGAATAAATTAGCAGATTAGTCTGATTTTGGACATTTTTAGACAAGTAGTTTAGAATAAAGGCATGTACAGTACAAGGTTTACAAAGTATACTTTTCCCAAAAAAAAAAAAACAAGTGGGAAACATGTTTGATGAAATATGTAGTAACAAACTAGTACACAGTAACATATAGCTCATCTAGCAGATGATATCCTGGTCTTGTAATTATTCAAACTTATTGGCTGATGCCTAAAAGAAACGAAAAATGGATCCTCGCAATCACTGTTTACGGCTATATATGTGATTTGTTTTTTTTTTATTTAGCAGTAAATGAGCTAGTTTGTTTATTCACGTATTTGCACATTCGTAAATTAATTCATGCGCTCATTCATTCATCCATTCACTCACTCACTCACTCATGAATTCATTTCTTTTGTGAGCACGTTGAATAGTTGTTGCCTTCGTTCTAGGCGACTTCCTCGTATCTCCAGCTTCTCTGCTTCAGCGGTGGGTCGGAAACGACACCAGCATCCATCATGGGCGGCTGTAGGGTTCAACTATAAATCTCTGCCCACAGTTCCGACCCACTACACTCGAGGAATTGATAGTCCACAGGTTAAAAGTCCAGACCAGTTGCAAATCAGACCGTGATGGTCAGTTTGTTCTTGTGTCGCCAGAATTCTGATCAATGGCTTTTATAGAATCGTTTGTCCTTTCGTCCTTTATGCGTGTGTGTGAGTGTGTGTGTGTGTGTGAGTGTGTGTGTGTGTGTATAATAGATGTGTAAAGAGTACCTGAAAACCAAAGTAGAGCAAACTTACGAATACCTTACTGTAATAATTCACAAAATACAAGTCGACCAATTCCAAGAAGACTTGAGCCATAAAGTATCCAGTATTTTACTCCAAACAACTCTTCATTTACGACAACTAAAAACAACTATTTATTTATGAGATTTTGTTTCAATATAGAGAAATGAAATTTAACACCCCAAAGTTTCAAAATGGCTGAACAAAATCAGTATAAAAAGAAAAAAAGTCTGAGTCAAATGTGCAAAAAAGTGCAACCGCTAATTTACGTTCACGTGATTTAGCTGATAAATATCATCCAGTACCTTCAGCATCCTGCAGATGGCGATATCACCTCATCCGTTTAAGAAATGAACCATGGTAGAAAAAGATGCCGACTTGTTGCGCACAATCACAATGTAACAAGTAACATTAAGTCTCCAATGTGGAGTAAAGAGTCAAAAATGTAATCAAGTGGTGAGTATAAGTTGCTTTTACTGTATTTTTGATACTCAGTGCAAATATAACGAAGTCAAAAATACTTAAACAAAGTAACAAAGTCCATTTACTCAAGTACTTTACACCAGTGGTCCCCAGAATTTTTGTTGCGGAGACATGTCAACAATAATTTAATTAGAATTAATATAATATATAAAATAAATTAAAATAAATATAATTTTTCCGAAATTAGGGCCACTGACTTCAAACCAGCGAGTCTTGTTCGCTCAAAGCAGCCACCTTGTTTTTCGTTGCGCTTCTGATTCTGTTATTACGGCGCTCAGTGTTCCAGCAATGTACAATGAGTTGAGCCACTTCACTCTTTTACTGGTTGAAATGAAAGCTTTTCTACTATATCTAGTAGAAATGTTTGCTTATGTACTTAAACATTTAACTTAGACAAACCGCTAAAACTGTGATGTTTGTTGAACTTTACATTTAGAGAAAACAACCACTAAAGCGTCAGAATTCATTGCACGTAACGTTGCAAATATAAAAATTCATATAACAAGATTGTTCATGGGTTCAATTGACATTCGACAGACACATGACACGCCGAGTTTCGTCACTACTACAATGGTGTGTGAGTAAAGTTGCTGCTACAAGAGCCTACGCACAGCTGAAGAAGAGTTGCTTTACATTTCGAAAGAATATACTGGTCAAAAATGTGAAAAATGCCAACAAAAATGATAATAAACACCAAACAAAAATGTTAATAATTTCATTTTCTGTTTTTTTAATATATATATATACATTTTTTTACGTGTGATATTTTTGGCACTAATCTGATTCCATACTTCCGGTGCCGGTCCACGGGCCGGGGGTTGGGGACCACGGCTTTACACTGCAGATTTGAGGCATTTTGCTCTCGTTCAGCATGTTTTTAATATCCATTTCATCTGACAGCGCCACAACAGTGCCGACCTCTCCGCTCCTTTCTGCCTGGGCAAATCTGCCAAACTGAACCTTTGCCAAAAGTCCACACTCCAGCCGAGCTGCGAGAAACAAGCGGTGTGTGTAGTGAGCAGCAGACGAAGCGACGGAGCGAGAGAGAGGTTGCATCACGCCGTCTATCAGAACTCGCTGACCTGTCTGCTTCTCACAGAGACACGGCCAATGACAGTCACCGCGTGAACACTTTCTGAAAACCCATTGTGATGGTGGCGCACAAAGGCAGCAGGCTTGTCGGTGCCCGGCATTAGTGTTGGCACACGCTGATTAAACCCTTCACGCTCGCTGGAAACGCACATATGTGTTATGGCTGTGACATGTGTGTGCGCTTACTAATGTGTGTGTGTGGTGAAAAATTCAAAGTATCAAAAAAGGAGAAAATGCAAAGTGTCAGACTTTCAACATCTGCAGGAAGCTGCCTTGACCACTAGGTGGTACACTTTGCAAAAGTGTGTGTGTGTGTGTGCGTGTGTGTGTGTGTGTGTGTGCGTGTGTGTGTTAAAATTCTAGTCTATATTCAGTTCTTTAACAGTATATATATACACACGTGAATACAGTATTTTACATTTGCATATATATAAAGGTTGATATATACATTAATATCTTTCATTTTTACACATAGTCTATATACATACATTATTGCTGTATTTGATATTTATTTATATACACATTATTGCAGTAGTTTACATTTTTATATATACAGTCTATATATATATATACATCATTACAGTATTCAACTTTTTAAATAGAGAGTCTTTATATACATAAATATTTGACATTTTAAATATACAGTCTATATATACATTGCAGTATTTTAAATTTTTATATATAAAGTCTATATATACATTATTGCAATATTTTACATTTATATATATATGCAGTGTTTATATACATTAGTATTTTACATTTTTATATATACAGTCTGTAAATACACTAATGCAGTATTTAACATGTTTGTTTATAGTCCATATGCGTTATTTTTTTTTTACATAGGTTTGAAAACCTATACGCTCTAGAAGGCAAAAAGAAATACACAAACACATAAACGTGAGTGTGTGTATTTCTGTGTGTAACATACTG
Source organism: Paedocypris sp. Pulau Singkep (assembly GCA_017309775.1). Lineage (NCBI taxonomy): Eukaryota > Metazoa > Chordata > Actinopteri > Cypriniformes > Paedocypris > Paedocypris sp. Pulau Singkep. The sequence continues at coordinate 4,552,053 of MU204318.1, read as the reverse complement.
AATGTACTATATAAAAACACACACACACACTTTGCTTTCTGTTATGTGTAATGTATTTTTGCGACACACGTAGCAAATTTAGCAAAAAAAAAACGCAGGGAAAAGTGCGTGCGAGCGCCCATGCAAATCCATCAGCGCGACGCCATTTTGAGCTTTCAGATCCAGTGGCGCTTTCAAAGCCGAGCACCGTATATAATTTCTTTTTATCCTTAGGCTCAGACTATGAAAACGAGGAGGACGTGTGGAGGAGGCTATACGTGCTCCGGCGTGGACGAGAAGCGCATACGTTCTGATAAGGAAGTGCTCGTAGCATCACCCAGCTAGTTACGCAACCGCGTTACTCCAGAAATCAAGCAGATTACTGTAATCTCTGATACGGAGTGAATACAACTGAAGAGCTGTTGTTTTCCGCACTAAAGCCGACGTAGCCGCTTTCCGCCGCTGCAGAAACGAGATAAACATGTTGTTGATGGCGTGATGGCGGGTCATTAGGAGATAGCCGTTCGCCGCAATGCACGCTGGGAAAAGGAGGTTGTGATGCTGCTGTTTATCGCAGCTAATGAAGGACGCTGCAGACGTAATTCTCCATTTCTGGGTAAATTAAAGATCGATTCATTTGCTGATAATGTTATCCGGGGTCTGAGGGACGCGCTAATGAACCAACGCCATCGAGCTCAGACACTTAGAGGTTGAACGAAACGTACTTGAGATGTTTCACAGCTTGGGAATTGTTTTACTTTTTCTTTACCGCTACTTTTAGCTATAAAGTGTAACTGATATTACGGTTAAAAGCAGGTTGATGCAATGGTGGCAAACTTTGACGTGTAAATCTATTTACACGTGAAAATATGAAGTATTAATGAGTAAACGGACGAGAACACTTTAGTATTTCCAGCTGAACTGAGGTGGCCAATGTCCAATGAGGTGCCATTAAGTGACCAATGATGACCTACACTGACACCTGACTCCTCCCACCTATGCATTAAAGGTATTATTGGATAAGTTGCACTCAGAAATTTAAAATGACGTCGAACATGACACAATATAAACCCAGATTTTAACTTATTTCGATGTTTTAGTTTCACTTGTTGGAACGTATTGGCAAGCAACAATTTATATAGAGGTTTTTTTCTTTTTTTGCTTTTGTAATTCTACACAAGAATGTATAAAATTAAAAAGAAAGCAGCACTAAAAATGTCCACTCCATTTTCTGCAAGTGACTCTGATTGGCTCACATCTTAAACATGCACATAACAATGATTAATTAAAAGATGCTAAACGATTTGATTTAAACAATAGATCCACCATAAACGTCAACCGGAAATTGCATATGCTTAAATGCGTTTTGGTGTTGTTTGTTTGCTTGTATGTTTTGATGTGCGATGGCGATTATTTCTTAACACTTTTGCCGACTCAACTCCAACTAACCGGCCATCTGGTGAAATTATTTAATCTAAATCAAACTATGATTTTCCATTTCTTAAAAATGCATGAAATAATTATGAAAAAGATTATAACAATATGAAAAAAACTACAAAAACTATACAAATGAGAAAAAAAACTACCGTCTTTTGACATATGCTCAAAATGTGTTGTGTTGTTGTTTGTTTTGCAATCTTGACTATTTCTAAAAACTTTTGTTGGCACTTTTGTTTAGTTAAATAATTCATCTAGAATCTTATGCTTTTATCTAAATCAATCCATATTATTTTCCATTGAATAACATTTTTAAATAAGCCCCAATATGCTAATAAACCGTTTCGCCATACACAAAAAAGCAAAAAAAAAAACCCAGCAGCGTTCCGTACCTCCTTCAGGCAGCCCATGAAGTTGTTGCTGACCGGTGACCCGGGCAGGTCAGCTGTGCTCGGACTTCCACCCACGTAGAAGAAATCATCTGAGCCCAGCATGGTGTAGTCCTCCTGCGTGTATCCCGTGGTGGTGAGGATGCCGTCCACAGATATCGTCACCTGATCCAGAGCAAGAACACAAAAAAAACGGGAAAATCCTACGGTGAACGACGTGTTGGTGATGATGGTTCTACCAGGGCTTGGGTCTCGCTGGTCGATGGTGGTCTTTGAGTGTGTAAAAAACACCACGGAATTTGGGGAAAGTCAATGGTTCACAGGACAGGACAAATAAAGAAAATATTCCCTCCGCAGCATATTTTCTTTATCTTCAATGGAGTAATGGCTCTTTGGTTTGGGACGTCCGGTGGTTTGAGGTGTTAGTGGCACGTTACACATCGTGGACAATTTGCGGGTGTTTTTTTTTTAGTCTGTGCACACTGGGTTAGATTACACACAGAGACTATGCGTGTAGAAATGAGCGATATGGATTATTAATCAGCATGCGACAGAGTTTTTGTTTTTTAACGGATGGGAAAAGTGAAAGAGGCGACGACTGTGTGGAATCAGATTTGTGACAAAAATATCAAACGCAAAGTTCTAAGAAACAAACAAAAATGCTTTCTTTCGCTTTCGCTTGCAATCTTCACATTTTGCTTCTAAACTTTCGTTCCGCTTCAGATTTTTTCCCGTTTGGATTTAGCACTAGTTTCATGTGGGGGCGGTCCTTACTCTGATTGGCTGGTGTGAATCGTGATACTAGTGCCAAAAACGTAAAAAAAAAGAAATCCCGTAAAAAAAAAAAGTTTTGAACGGAAATGAGAAGATTGCAAGCGAAAAAAAAAAAAAAACGAAAGAAGAAGAAGTCTATCATTTTTGTTTGTGTCTTTGAAAATGAACGTTTGATGCACATGTGTTAGCATGCGTCCTAAACCAGCAGACGCGCATGCAAGCGAAGCAAAGCATGCTGGGAGCCGAAGGAAAAGCCACGGAGACGGATGAGGAAGCCGACAGGAAGAGGCGGACAGACAAGGGTCACACAGACAGGAAGTTGGGTGTTGGCAACCTAGCACGCAAACAAGTGAAATCAACTGTCAGAGCTCCAACGCTAAAACATTTCAAAGGTTTACACCATTCGGTCGCATTTGGAAAGCTTCTGCCAGTTTTTCCGGTCCATTTGATAACAAAAAGGGATGTTTTTTTTTTTCCTTTGTATATAAAAGAAAGAGAGAAAATGCCAGTAAAGCAGTGCTGGAATATGGAATGAAGGTGGTTGGAACCAAAAGTAGGAAAAAAAAGAGAAATACAAACCCCATTCTGTAAACTGTTTTAAGATGCCATGAAACCCCCCAAAAGAGAAAGGAAAAGGGCCAGGGAAACACACGGTAAACCCAAAAAAGGACAATAAGAATGATATCTACCAGACAATGTAGTTTGTTTACCATAGCGTGTCCAATACCTGAATGCTTTGAGAAAAAAGGGGGGAAAAGGAAATCAAACAATGAACAAAAGGGCTGTTAATAAAATGAACCAACTCAAAAGAAGTCATGATGATTAGCCTAGCGGCTAACACGTTAGCTTAGCTTGTGGCTAGGACACTACAGGCTGCCGTCAATGGTCCATGAGGTGTTAGTCAGGATCTGGACGAATGTTCTCTCAAGAGCAGCAAAGCGATGGAGTGAGAGTAAGATGAGGTGAAGAACAAAAAGCTTTGTGATTTCTGAGCTCTTTCATTGGTTTTTGGTATTTTCATTGGTATTTTTTACGTGAACCTGAAGCTTATTCTCACTTGAAAGTCTTTTATCATCAATTTAATCATAATTTTCCTTCATTTTTTCCACATAATCAATGTCAAAACACAACAAAACACAATTAAATTTTCAAAGCGGCATGTCGTTTGATCGATCAGAAGACAATGCTAAAGCTAAAAATACTGCTTTTAAATCTCCTCAGGCTTTTCAGAATTCTACTCACAAAAAAATTTGGTTTTTCATTCGATAATACTGTCATGTGAAAAAGAAATGTATTGTTTTTGTTTTATCTTTAGGTTATAGCTTGTTAAATCTGTGTCAAATAACTCCATTAAAGAAAAAAAATCTCTATACATATTTTTATATTTTACTAAGGAATATAATATAGTGTATGTGGAAAATGTAAAAAAAAAAAACAAAGTTGCGGAACTATTCTTAAATAAATTGCTTATTAGCTTAGCAGCTAAGCTAGTCGTTAACTTAGCAGCTAAGATAACCTTATCAAATCATTACACAGATTAAAGTTAAAAGTTTAATGCTAAACTATATATAACTACTTTAATTTAGCAGCCAGGCTAACTTTGGTAGCTAATCATCTGACAAAGTTCCATCGTTCTACAACTTTCCACTCATGCACAATAAAGTCTACCTAAAAATTACATTGGTTGGATAAATTTGGTTTTTAGAAGGCAAAGATTTGTACTAAATGGGTCTAGTTTCAATCGGATGGCGCTAACTATTTATGCAAATCTGCACAAAAACTATACTTGTTGAAATAAAAAACTGAGGTAAAGTTTGTTCATCTTCATCCATAGCTGGAATATTTAACTGTACAAGTGGTTTAGGAGTAATACACTAGCAATAAACATGGAAGAAAAACAAACAAGAGTATAAAAATATCCAGCGCTTTTGACCAATCACACTTCCCACAGCGGAAAACACACAAAGCCACTTTCCTTTGCACCTAAAGGCTAAAACCATCTCAAACATCTACACCGTTTGAAATGCACTGACAGATTTAACCGGCAAACTGAAAGGTTGAGGTTGGCCGAGGCCGCTCCACGACTGTTTGAAGAAGTGAGGTGGATTTCTAGATAGAGAAGATCTGGTCAAGCTTCAGACAGAGGAAGCTGAACAGAAGAACTCAGAAGAAACAGTGTTAGCGTCAAGAACGTGAAGGAACCTCAGGCGGATTCGAAATCAACACTGGAGCTGAAGCGTTACCTGTCGGAGGTTGCGTGTGACCTTCACGTCATGCCACGCGTTGTCGTTGAATTTGCCGTTGACGGGCTCAACTATTGCTTCAAAGGCTCCGGAACCCAGGTTGATGACCAGTGAAACGGCTCCGTCTTTCAAGGCCAGGTTGACGTAGTCGGCCGACTTGCCGGTGTGAAGAATCAGGCCGTTTCGTTGCCAGGTCTTGAAGGACAGCGTTATCTCATCGCTGCTGCTCTGGATTGGATTCTGAGACAGGTCATAGCAGAAGTACTCAGAACCTCGGAACGTGGCTACATTCTCTTCTCGAGCTGCAAGAGAACACAAAGGAGAGTTATTTGCAGGGCTGGCAAAAGTCGTCAAGTCCATTACTCAAGTAAAAGTATAGATACTAGAGTTAAAAAAAGACTACTGTGGAAGTAAAAGTATCAACTCAACATCTAAACTGAGATAATCATTGTGAGGCTTGACACATCAAGCTCCCTTTTAATCTTCCCCTATTCATCTTCTAAAGTGGGGGTTTTCATTTCATTCCCCCATTTTTTTCCATTTCTGGGTCACGAGGATCTGAAACCAAGAACAACAATTCTAGGCCTGAAGGCAGGACACACCCTGCAACAGTGGTCAGCCAATCACAGAGCACGACACACACTGCAAAAAATAAATTCTTGACAAGCATAAGAATCTTGAAATTAGACAATAAATTGTGTTATTTTTTCCTGACAACATAAATGAACTATTTTAGGATTAAGAGTGAGAGATGACTTTGCTTATTTCAAGAACATAGGGCTTGGATGTTCTTGTTTAGAAATACATGCTAATTTTGATGATATTTTACACTAAATTTAAAGTATTTAAAGTAGACATTACATTTAAGTAGTGTTTTAACACAGAACTTCCTGAAACAAGAAATTTCAAGTGAAAATGTCTTATTTTAAGAACACAATGTTTCTCAATTTATAAAACTAGCTACTTTTTCTTTTTTATTAAAGCCAATGAGAACAAGAACTAAAATGGAGAAACAAACCTACCGTGTAACAACATTTTTTGTCTTGTGTCACTTTCACCAAGTAAAATTGTCTCACCCCATTAGCAGATAGTTTTTCTTGATTTTTTTTTACTAATTTTGTTTATGTTTTTCTTATTTTTCCACATGGATTTTTTGCCGTGCATACACTCACACTCACAATTATCTGGATCTCCTCACAGGGGAACGTTCTAGACCAAGAGAACATTAAGCAATCCACGCTGCTTTAATCTTAAATTGAAAAGATTATAATTATTTTATAAAAACAAAGAAAAGCCAGATGAAGCCCTCAGCCAGTCCAGATCTTGAAGCGGTCGGCCAGTTCCTCTTCACTGAGAACACCAAGCGTTTCTAAAAAGAGGAGACTAGCTCCACGCTGACCGAGGAAACGTGTTAGAGTGCAGAGACAGATCACTGATCAATTATGAATTAAACAAAGTGTTGTTTTGACTTAAGACATCACGGCACATTACTGCCAGAAGCCGCACTGTTCACTCATCTAAAGCTCTGAATACTTCATAAGGGACCAGACAACACTCCCAGACCAGAGAGAAGGCCTGACGTCATGTTCTGCACCAGAGAGTGAGAAGAATAAGAGACTAGTGTGAGAGGAAATAAAAAAAGCAGGATAAGTGAGAAAAAGATGGAGAAATAGTGAGACTAAGCATGAAGGAGTGATCAAGAGAGAGAGAGAGAGAGAGAGAGAGAGAGAGAGAGAGAGAGAGAGAGAGAGAGATGCATATGACATATTTCCCATGTCGTCATTTTCAATTGATAAGGCAACATTAATAAAAAAGATCAATTGTGAATGTGTGTGTGTGTGTGTGTGTGTGTGTGTGTGTCCAGCTCTGTATTTGGTTGGCCAGCATGTGAACCAGAAATGGAAAAGTGGTTCAGAAAAAATATCGTATTTGCACAATATGCCATATTTTTATTTTTTATTTAGTATTTGTTTACATATTGTGTTCTATTTTATGTTATTCAGTGTTTCTTTGTCTCATTGTGTTTGTATTTTACGGCATTCAATTAATTCAATTTTTTTTTACTTGTATTTTGGAAAAGAGGGAACAATAGATGGAGTCAGACCACATTTAATTCCTTGTTTTATGTACAAACTTGGCCATTAACGTTGATTCTGATTCTGATATGCATGTCTGCACTACGGAATAATTATTTAAAGAAAGAAAAGAGGACACGATAATGACGACATATTTCCTTATTTATTTCCTAACCCTAACCCTTTTATATAAACTCAAAAATGAAAATAAAATATCAAATATGTCCATTTATGTGCATTTGTGATCGTCTAAAATACGATTCTTTTCTGAAAAGAGATTATTATATTATCTAAAACAAAAAAATTTAAAATATTAAGCTGTAATAATGTAACAGTGAACAAAAATGTCTAACCAAAGTCCAACTTTATAAAAAAAAATGGCTCCAAAATGACATTGTGCAAGGCTGTTAAAACTCTATCTTCATTCGCCAGTACTTTCTTTTCAAACCCTACGCCGTGTAAAGTTTTCATACTGTAATCTGAACAATCTCTCTGAACAAAAAGCCACATTTCCCAGAGTGTGCGACTCGGCGGACCACTTCTTACAAAACAAACCTTATCTGCGCAGATTTTAATGAAAACCCACAAGGGGGGCAAAGGTACTTCATCTCGGCTGAAATAGAAAAGCCGGAGTGAGGTCGCGGGGTCCGAGCCAGACCGCAAACGTGCCGAATTAGGACATATTAATGAAAGCGTTATTAATATTAGTCAAATCCACTCCAGGGACGGAGTTGGTCATGAGTTGATGGCTGGAACGGTCCACTAATGCTCTTCCTCTAACCAGCACAGATGGATGGAGGACGCTCGGAGACATGGCCATGCGGAAAAGTGGTCAAGAGCTGGAAGTGGAGAATATCTGGGCTGTTAGGAAAGCCATTAAATCCAGCAGGCTTTGTGTGGAGGCCATTACACGGTAAAAGCTCTCAACCTGTCAATCACATGTGAGAGGAAGCGAGCAACTTTTGGACCGATTGTCCTCTCCAATCCAAAAAATCAGAACGGCTGTTTGCCACAGCGCCGCTCTACAAGGACCTGCCATTTCCCCTGATGGATCCAGACGCGCATCAGACAAGCCCGAAACACTGTGGTGATGCTGCACTTTATGGGAAGTTGAGGAATCCGTCAAATATAAAATCAATACATTGACACTAAAGCCTGCGTGTGTGTAACGTGTCTGTTATTCTTACTCTTGGAAAATAAAGTGTGACTTTTCATGGGATGAACAAAATTGTCTAGGTGACCCCAAATTTTTCAACGGTAGTGTATAAATATTAGCGATGCACCGATACTGATATCGAATATCGACCTCGATACCACGTTTTCTGATGTACTCTGTCGATACCGGAAACCGATATTGGAAGTGTGTGCAAAAGGGCGTATAAGTGTCAGCTGATTGGATTAACAGTTTTGTCTGACTTTTAACTCATGACTTTTCACTCATCCAAATTGAAGTCTATTGTCTGGACCGAAAATGACATTGGCTGGATAAATTTGGTTATTAGAAGGCAAAGATTCGTACTAAATGGGTTTAGTTTCAATCACACTAACTATTTATGCAAATTTGCACAAATTATCCTTGTTGAAACGAAAAACTGAGGTAAAGTTTGTTCATCTTGAGCCTCTGGTTCAATAGCTGGAATATTTAACTGTACAACAAGTGGTTTAGGAGTAATACACTAGCAATAAACATGGAAGAAAAACAAATAAGAGTATAAAAATATCCAGCGCTTTTGACCAATCACACTTCCCACAGCGGAAAACACACAAAGCCACTTTCCTTTGCACCTAAAGACTAAAACCATCTCAAACATCTACACTGTTTGAAATGCACTGCCACATTTAACCGGCAAACTGAAAGGTTGAGGTTGGCCGAAGCCGCTTAAAATGCACATGAAAAAATAAGAAAATAAAAAACTAACGAATGAGTAAAAAAGACTCAAATCAAGTAAAATTGTACTTATTCACTACCTCTATTCTACTTATTTGCTCTGTTATATGTTGCATACAACCTGCTTTTCATGGTTTCAAACTAGCACCTTTCTTGTTAAATTATATGACTAAAGCATTTCAATTTAAAACATTTTAATTTAGTTTTTATTAGGTACTAGGCGACTACTGAAATGCATGTACTCGTACTCATTCTTCAAAAAAGTGGTATCAGAAATGTTTCAAAAAAGTGGTAAAAGTGGTGTATATATACAGAATATTTATCATTTCAAATAAAAAGCGTCTCCCCTCATCAGTAAAGCGTGGACAGTGTTAGGTTGGATCCGTGGCTTCACATCAGCAGAGGTTTGCAGGCAGTGTGGTGAGCGCGGGATCGATATGACGAGAAGGAACAAGGTCTCTATAGAGTCAGAGATCTGGTGGAAACTCACGATGACAGCTGCTGACTCACCGTCTCTAACACTCGTCTAATTCTTTCTGATTGTTCACTCGCAGCACATCCACTAACCCACATCAGCCCGCGTCTGAGAGAAGGTTCCGGACTGGAGAGGCATCAGTGATTCTGCAGCTACTCTCAGCCTCCTCTTCTCTTCTCCTCTCCTCTCCTCTCTTCTCACCTCTTCTCACCTCTTCTCACCTCTTCTCACCTCTTCTCACCTCTTCTCACCTCCTCTCCTCTCCTCTCCTCTCCTCTCCTCTCCTCTCCTCTCCTCTCCTCTCCTCTCCTCTCATCTCATCTCATCTCATCTCATCTCATCTCATCTCATCTC
>MU204318.1:4476828-4531256 GCA_017309775.1 Paedocypris sp. Pulau Singkep | reverse complement strand
GACAAGTTTTGACGTTTTCTGTGGATTTCCTCTTTCTCTCCTTCACCATCGTTCTTTTCTCCTCCTTTCTCCGTCATTGTTCTCCCTGAACGAAACTTTGCTCCCGACTTGCCCGAGAACATGCGCGCTTTCTCCTGCCGCTCCGTGTGGAAACAAGCGCAGCGCGTTAAAGGTTCCGGCCGCAATATGGCGGCACGTTTCGGGCAGTTTTTAGATACATCGCACAGATTAAACGATTCATCGAAGCTACGAAATATGAATCGAAGCATTTTTATAATCGAATTACTCGAATTAATCGAGGAATCGTTGCAGCCCTAATTAAAATAATCAATACAATGTAATGACCAAAATGAAAAAAAAAACAAATTTCACAAAACCATACATGGCTTCAGCTGTCGTGTTACCATTCACACTGACCTTACTAAATAGTACAAAATTTAGTTTTGTACATGTACTAAACATACTGTACCTAGAGTACTTAAGTAATTTGGTAGTAGGAAAAACGCAGATTTAGTGAAATGTCTGCACTTGGTGAAATAAACCATTGGTGGGTATAACAAGGTGAACAAAAAAATGTTATATCTGCAGTATTGAAGTGTAAATAAAAATAAACATTAAATCTAAATGTAAATACAAATGTAAATAAATGTAAATAAAAACAATATACAGTTGTATTGAATTAATGGTTTTCAAGAAGCCTGTACCAACAACAACTTTGATTATGAACCACTTAGATAATAATTTATTAATAAAAATAATCCATTTATTAAATAATATAAAAATACATAGCAATATTCAAAACAAAAATATAATATTTAAAATAATATTACAAATATTACTAAACATATTAAAATAATCACATTGTACAAGTGTATTCTCCCATTAAACCCGCATTAATGAACTGGCAGATGAAGCGCAGATTAGCATGGTAGCGGTGAGCGTGTTCAATAAACTGTAAGAGACAGACAGACAGATGCGTCTGACAGATCCGCTGCTGGGCTCTTCCTCGCAGGAAGTGGAACCAGGCCAGAGACGGAGCAAAAGGCCCTTGGCAAGCCAGTGTCAAACACAATGACCCTATAAAGCATCTCGGAAGCACATTTTATCCATAAGGGTCTCCAGAGGAGGGCTTGTCTGGCGTATACCCTCGCCATTATAGCCCCCCTCCTCCGCAAACAGCCCCTGGGCTCGGAGATCTTAACCCGTTGTCTCATGGGTACCAGACAGAAGGAGTCCCCAGGCGGCCCATAATTACCTTCTTTCAAAACACGCCCCCGCTAAATCAACTAGCGCAGCTTCTCTTCATCCTATATGTTAGTGTAAAGGCCGAGATTCCTCTGACTGCACTGCTTAAATATTTTTGCTGATGTTTTTTTTTCTCTCTCTCTCTCTCTTTCTCGCGGTCTGTGGCTGGCAAAGGCGAATATATGCATTTAAAGTACGGGGGATTGATTTTAATTTTCCACGGCTACGGACCGTTTCAGCAGCACGGAACCATCCATTCCACAAGCGCTGCCGTTAATATTCACCGTGGGGAAAAATGATCATCGTAGAAACATCTACAACACAACAGTGTTTAAAGTGATTATTAGATGTCAGTCGGTGCAAAAACGTTCGTAATCTGGAGCCAAACTTGACTTTGCTGTCATTTTGCCAGCCTCAGCACATACACAAATTAAATATCTATGTTAAATAAGAATGAAAAAATAATAAATGTATATTTATTAGTATGTATATGTTGTTTTGTTACCATCTAGTTTCCAAAACGTAATGAAAACATTATTTTCTGACAATCTTTACGCAAATTTCATATACCGCATTGACGCAAATATAAGCAAATGTTTTTTTCGTATTTTAGACGCTCAAAAACGTAGGTGGTGCTTATAATCGCCGGTTTTAAATATGCACATAAATAAGCGCACATTTGTCCATATTACACGAGATAACCAACCACAAATAATACCACAAAATAAAGAAACATTAAGACACGCCACAACACTTACATAACAGAGACACAATAACACTGGAAGTAGTAAGATTAAACTAAATATAATCAATAATTTTTTAACCGACTGACCATATTGCATCTGGTAGATTCATGCTAACGGCTAACGGTTAGCACCTGAAAATGAGTCCATAATAACGCAAAACATAGTTCAAAACGAAGAACACTTGAGTCAAACACAATCAAATCGCTCTGTCTGCTGAGCAAAACAACACTGTTCTGATATTTACACCTAACAAAAACCCAGCTCAGCTTTGGTGTGGCGTGCAAAGGCTCATGGGAAGGCCTCAATGGTGGATTATGGGAGCTGGAGTTTTAAAGACTAGAATGGATTTTTTTTTAACTATTATTCAAGTAAAAACGACATTGAAGTGATACAAGTCACAAGTTTGGTTTGTTAACATTATGAGAAAATTAACACAATCTTACCAGAAATGTTTTTGTGGAATTTTAATTTTGTGCCTGAAAAATCAACGAGGTGCTTATATTCGCAAAATGCTTATATTTCACGTAAATACGCTATTCTACAAATACTTTGCTGCATTTGTCGTTCAAACGCATCTGAAGGTCGTCACAATTACAATTTACCTTACTATTTCCGTACAGTCACAACCTCTTGTCCCAAATGGACTAGAATCACAAAATAAGAAAGCAAAAACAGAAATAAAAGAGCGTGCACATACTGTAGGTGATGGAAAAGGCCCACAGGCTGTAAGACTATAAAAATGACCACAAAGATGATCAGTGAGCAAGCCACTTTGTCAACAACGGCTAGGAAAAAAAAAACGTAAAAATTGTTTTTTGCGTCAAACGGCACGTCCTTGTTTATAACCAGCACTGACAAAATGATACTGTACTTTCCACACACACGCACAAAACAACCCTTGAATCTAAAAATAAACGTTATCTAACACAAATCGTCTTGCGGAGAGACTGGAAGGACATCAGCAGGGTGAGTGTGGGGGTAGACGGATGCTCACTGGAGGGGAATGATGAGTGAATACGGGCATAAACTGAACGATATTACTCTATGACCTGAGTCTAAACCATTCTTCTCCTTTAGTCTGCGCCAACGGTCTCCACACAAAGCGCACCAGATCCAATACCACCACGTTAAGGCTGATGGATAAAGCCGGAGCGTGGGCCGCGCGAGTGGGATGGGCCGGGGAGAGCGTGGAGACGGGCGGGGCGGGTAAGTGGAAGCCACTCATGTGTGAAGCTCCACACCGGCCTGATTACTTGCTTTTGCACATGTAGCTTCTCAGAGGGGGAAAAAAAAAATGACAGTGTGGCTTTTAGACGCCCCCTTCCCTTCATCCTTCAGAGCGTCCCAATCCAGCGGTTTTTATAACGCCACTCCAGGCCACAGCAGACGCTTTACAGCTTTGTTAGTGTCCGAGTTCTTTTGTGAATAGCGAAACGGGGGTTAATGAAAAACTAAATTGCCGGTTTTGATTTGCTGGATTGATTGATTATTTTGTTTATTGCCATTTTAGCTTCAAAATTTAAAATGAAAATGTACAATATGCCGTATTTATGCGAATATATGCACCCTTTTTCGAATTTTCGACGCTCAAAAACTTGGGGGTGCTTATAAATGACAATTTCAAATATGTGCGTTCATATAAGCGCCTATTTTTTCTGTATTTCAAGTCAGGGACAAACACAAATAAACTGAACCACGTCATCTTTATGTAGCGGCGCGTGTGTGAGTTTGTAAATAATGCATAGGCAGACGTGCATACAGTATAAGTTTTAGATTTTGGCTCAATAACAGAAATAAAGAAACATTAGACACGCCAAAATGACCCTGGAATAAGTAAGATTTAACTAAATACAATCATTATTATTACAACAAACAGAAAATACAAACACAGCAGGTAGGTTAGCTTAGCGCTAACACACAGGTCCAATGTGTCAACTCAAAAAGAGGCAAAGTCAAAAATGAAGAACAAGAGCAAGGAGTAAACAAATCCAAGGAACAGACACAATCAAAACGCTAGGTCTGCTAAAAAGGAGACAATAATCATTCGCTTCGATTCTCTTCACAGCGTCAGATAAACAGAGAGTTCGATGGGCCTCCCGCAGTCACTTAGCTGGTGCAAAGGCTCTTGGGAATTGAAGTTTTGACCGCTAGAATCGACTTTTTGTTATCTATCATTCAAGTAAGACGATTTCAAAATGATACAAGTCAAACGTTAGGTTTGATAAAAAATGTTAGAAATAGTATGTTTATGAAAATATTACCATAATTGAACCATAAGTGTAAAAAACGATTTTTATTTTATTTATGCATTGAATTTGTATTTTGTGCTTATAGTATGAGTGCTTATAGTCGCGGAAATACGGTAATAGTATAATGCCTACATACAATATTGTATCATGCCAAGATAAGATTAATACAACATTTCCAATAATAATAATAATAATAATAATAATAATAATCATCATCATCATCATCTACAAAATATATTTAAACAAGCTTGATAATATGTATTTTTGGATAAACACTTAGAAATAGATATTTCAGTGTATTGTGAGCTAAAAAAAATTGTCTTGTGGTTTTAAAAACAGGGCATTCCAAGAATATGTGTTTAATGTTTAAAACCACTTCACAATTCTGGCTTTTTGGGGCTTTTTCTACAGCGAGCAAAAGTCGACGTGTTAATCTGGTGTGAGCGATGTGACATCTTGAGTAATTGACTTTCTTGATTTAAAAGAGTAAGTCTTTCTTTTCCCCACTGCAGGTTGTATTTCTAAGAGTTTGTTTTGTGGATTATAATTCCACTGTTCCTGTCACATTTGGAGCATGTATAACGTCTGAAAAATATCTATTAGTATGAGGTGCTCGGCTTCTGTAGACTGTTAAGATTGGAGACAAGATTTGGAGTCTGTAAAAACAATAAAGTGGGGATAATCAGTTTTTTAAATCTATTACAGGGACTTCGATTTGCTGGGAAAAAAAAAAACAGGCTTCCATGTTTTACGGTAATATATGGTGAGTGGTTTTAATGGCATCCACTAATTGCACAAATGTAAATGGAAGGCTGAACAATTATAAATGGCAAAGCTCGACTTAAATTGGGCACATTTTTCAGATGCCTCTAATTTACATACTTTTAAGCCAATTAATAAACATATGTATGTACACACACACACACACACATATAATTATTCACGCACTTCATGTAATGTAAAAGCAAAAAAGCTAAATATTAAGTAACCATTCTGTTCATTATTGGTTAAAATGTGAGTGTGTGTGTGTGTGTGTGTGTGATTGGTTGGCCACCAATTCTGGGCTAGTCCCGCCTTCAATCCAAGAATTGCTGGTATTGGCTCCATCTCTACTTGAGGGACAGACGGACAGTCAGACAGGCAGATGGACAATCAGGTAGTTGGTATGGATGGATGGATGGATAGATAGAGTAATTGATAGACGTACAGATGAATGGATTTAGGGAAGGATGAATGATTGAATGATAGATGAATAGATTCTTGGACAGATGGACAGTCAGGTAGTTGGTACAGATGGATGAATAGTAGGATGAATGGATGACAGATGGATGGATGGATAACTCATGGATGATGGGTCTGGCAGGTAGACAGCCGGGTAGTTGGAATGTAATGAATGGAAGAATGGATGAATGGTTGGATTCATCGATAGTTGGACGGGCAAATAGACAGGTAGGTAGTGTGTATGGATGGATGGATGGATGGATGGAATCATGTACTGTTGCACTGGCATGTAGACGTTCAGGTAGTTGGTATGGAGGGATGGATGGAAGAATTTATGGACAGTTGCAATAATGAATGGATGGATGGATGGATGATTATATGATAGATGGATGGATTATTGGACAATCAGACAGGCAGATGGACAATCGGGTAGTTGGTACAGATGGATGGATGGACAGATGGACGGATGGACGGATGGATAATTTATGGACGATCGGACTGGCAGGTAGTTTGTATGAATTACCTTAACTATCTTTTGGTAGTTGTATGAATGAATGGATGGATAAATGGATGGTTGGTATTGAGGAATGGAGGGATGGATGGAGAAATTGATGGATGGATGAAAAAATTAATGGATGGATGGATGGAATCATGTAAGGTTGGACGGGCAGATAGACTGGTAGGTGGTTGGTACGAATGGATGGATGGAAGGAGGAATTGATGGATGGATAAATAGATGGATGGATGGAATTATGGATGGATGGATGATTGGATGATAGATGGATGGATTCTTGGACAATCAGAGGGGCAGATGGACAGTCAGGTAGTTGGTACAGATGGGTGGATGGTACGATGGATGGATGGACAGACTAATGAATAATTCATGGTTGGTAAGACTGGCAGTTAGACAGTCGGGTAGTTGGTATGCAATGGATAGAAGGATGGATGGATGGGTGGATGGATTCATGGAGAATTGGACGGTAGGATGGATGAACTGATGGATGAATGGATGGATGGATGGACGGACAGATGGACGAAATGGATAATTCATGAACGATAGCACTGGCAGGTAGATGGATGGAAGGATGGATGGAATCATGGATGGCCGGCATCTAGACATTCAGGTAGTTGGTATGGATGGATAGATGAACAATTTTGAAATACACTTGTTGAGTTTATATAATCACCAGAAAGCCAACAACACAATCAAGAGAACACAACAATTTGAGCGTTTCTCTGAACAGAAAGAAAAGCAGAAGAATCTCCCAGTCGAGCTGCAATCTCCGTCCGAGTGAAGAGCAAACGCAGCCTTTTGTTTATCTGCGTCTATTCAGCTGTCGCGCACACAAAGAGACGGAGGGCTTCAGTCGCAAAGTGACTGTCAGAGACAATAGGAGAGGAGTGGTTCTCTCCCTTCCCATCTTTCTCCGGAATATTCCCAGTTTGTTTTTCCGCTAGCCCTCTCAGACACGTCTTATCGCGCACACGAACAGTCGCCGCATTCAACATGGCCCATCGTTCACGCACAAAAGAGGGAAAATCTATATTTTGTTAGCATTGTGTTTTTTGTGAGCGTTCGAGAAAAGTGAGGGTATCTAATATTTGAACACCAGTTGTGAACGTTTTTATTGGAAGTATTTTGGGAGTCATGTGATTTAAGTTGGCACATGATTGGTACAATATAATATATTGGAATATTTCTGCATTCTTCTGAAAGTTGATTTTCTGCTGACTTGTTCAGTTTTGCTTCATCTTTAAATAACCATTTACCAGATATTTTCTTTTTTTTTTTTTTTTTACCAAGTAAGGTTCTAAATAAAATGTGTTTTAGTTCTATTTATCTAATCATGTAGTGTGCAAGTAAATTCTATTGTTTGTTTTTGCGGTTTGAAAAAGTATTATTTTTTTCCACTAGAGTCTATCCATCAATAAAAGTTATTTGATTAGTACAGGCCCCACCCACAACTCCATCTTGGACTCCTCCCACAAGCTCACGCCCTAAATCCACATCCAATCACCCGAATCCTAATGTCCACCTGAATCTCATCATGCTACTTTCAGATAGACATTTCACACACACACACACACACACACACACACACAAACACACACATCCAAAATTGATCTCGCTCAAAGACGCAATCACTCAATCTAATCCGTTTTTTTCTCCATTTCTCCATTTCTGAGCCATGGGGACTAGGAGCCAATCAGCATTAGCCGATCCTTCTAGCCAATAGAGCAGCAGTTTGAGGCCAACCAATCACAAGGCAGGACATATAAACACACAGTAACACTTTAACACACCGTGTGAGAAAACTAAAGCGTGTGAAGATGTCGCGAACACGCAATCTCAACACAACCGAACTGAAGCCGCCATGTTGTACTGATAACAGCCTGTGATTTGACTCCCATGGGCACAGCAGAACCAAAGGAAGTGTCACGCTGAGCTGACGGTACCGTGATCCGGGCTTTCAAGAGTCACCGCCGTCTCCCTTGAGCAAATTCTCCGAGTTAATGTCCTGTGAGGCGCAGGAAGAAAAATCAAATATTGGCTAATCAACAAAACTTGCAACACAAATGGCTATGATTGTATTCATTAGCCCCATGAGGCATCGCTCTTCCCGCGTCTGACGCTTCAAAGACAATCTCCTGAAGCAAGTCAACAGCAGAGAGACATTTAGTGTAATGTGTTTTTGGAAATTTCCTTTTAATATGTTAATCTCCGATACTCCAGCGTGCCCGTTTCCTCGACTCCGGAGCCAGAAAATAGAGACGGAAATAACACGCAACGCATTAAGAGCGAAAACAAACGCTCCCAACCGTAACAATGCAAATACTCTGCCAGACAAATGTTCCAATCCGATCGAGGAACACACACACACACACACACACACACACGAATCAAACAATTTGTGCAATTTTCTTCGCCAATTCATTTCGTTGGGTGACGTCTAAATTCTAACATCCCACACTTTGATGAAGAGATCTATCAGATTGACAACTACAGACACATACACACACACACGAAATTTTCAAACCATATAACTGCTAATTCTTCACAAACATTTTTGTTTCTTCTCTTAAATAAAGACACATCACCAAAAATACACTAAACTGTCCAAGATTTGTTCAGATTGGCGGTGGTGTAGCAAGTGACTCACGTTAATAATAATAGAAACAATAACAAATAATAAGTGGATACAAAATAACAAAAGAATGAAATTAAATACTTTCAATTAACATATACGTTATGAATGTGTGTGTGTGTGTGTGTGTGTGTGTAACATATATGTGTATGTATATAATATATAACATATGACATTCAAATATAACCTGTCTATATACAAAGTATAAATATTATTTTTTATATATAACTTTACAAATAAAAATATTCAAGATAATACAACTGAACTCTTCACTTTTAATATTTATAAATACGGTAATCTTTTTTATAATAAATTTATATATACGGTATATTAATGTATTTTTCTTCCGATTCTAAAAAGGGTTTGCAACCATAAGCGATTTCAACATGAGTCCCGACGAGAGATGAAACAGCAGGAAATGAAGGACTTCTTTGTCATTTTGTCCATGATGATTACAGTAATTGGCTGAGCATTTACGTGACGTCTCGGGCCCTAAATTGACAGAAGCCCCTTCCTGAACGTGGCCTGGGATGACGGGGTCTGGGCCGGAGCGGGGTGATGATTACACCCCATAATTGGGTTAATTTTCTCTGTACATGTGCTTGAATCGACCTTTGGCGAATCAACGGCATTGGGATTTATGAGCACAAACAAAATCAATAACAACTTCTTGTTATTGTGAACGTATTGCAAATGTAATGTTATTACATGTAAATAAATACATAAATATAATGCAAATCTATTATTAATAATACTTTTCTGTGAAGTTCACATTAAAATACCAAATAAATTAGGGTCTGGAAAGCTTACTGTGTTAAAAATACAAAAACACACAACAATAACAATAATAACAACAACAACAACCATTAATAATAGTATTAAAAACATAAATAAGTATAAATAATAAATAATAATAATAAATAAATAATAAATAATGTGTTGCTGTTTTTATTTGTGAAAATTGCTATTATTGTTATCACATTTATATTATACTATTGTTATAAATAAATTGTTCATAAAAATAAATCAATAAGCATTAAAATAAAGCAAATAAAAAGTTGTAAGCACTGAAAAATAGAAGGTTATGTTATAGTGGCCATGCGTTAGAGGGTTAAACAAAAGACGATAAAGCCAAAGCAATTCGCTGAAATCATGCAAACCATCTCGCCATGAAATCACAAAACACCGTGCAATCAGAGGAAGCCCCCCGTCCTTTCAGGACGAATTAAGAGGGAGAGGAAAGAGGGTCCGATAATCGCTCCTTGGGGGCAGCAGACGCTCCACTACAGCACTATTGTTCTCAGCTTCAGCACCACGGAGAGCTCTCCTGGCCAATCAGAAGGCAGGACACGGAGGAGTGCCGGCCTTTAACCAATCACAGCCAAGGTCTCGTCTTCTCAAAGCATCTCAGAAAAATGACTGGCATGTCTCTGAGAAATTTTGTCAGATTGACCTGTTTTTATGTTTTATTATGTTTATTATGTCTGATTGCTTAAGCAAATGCTCATGTGTAAACTCTATACAATAATATAAATAGATACAATAAATTAATTTGTTTAATGTCAAACTTCACAGAGTGAAGCTATGTCTGTAGCCGTATATATTTGCACATTTAACCTATATCATGATTTCTGTAGTCAAGGTTAACGTGTCCTTTTATTGAATAGTTTCTATAAATACTGTAATCTAGATCACATGAAAGCATATGTAAATTCTTCACATATACAGTATAATAAATGCGGTTTTGTTGGCACATCGGATAAAATAGAAACGTGTCGACTTTGTTCTGAACTGTGTACAAACAAGTACAAAACTAATAAAAAATTAATTTAAACCAAATAATCAATTAGATTATTTCAGATAAACTCCAGAACACCATACAACCATATGTGTATATATTCATATAAAAAAATAAATAAATACATTTAAAAAAAAAAAAAAAAAAAAAAAAAAAAAAAAAAAAAAAAAAAAAAAAAAAAAAAAAAAAAAAAAAAAAAAAAAAAAAAAAAAAAAAAAAAAAAAAAAAAAAAAAAAAAAAAAAAAAAAAAAAAAAAAAAAAATATATATATATATATATATATATATATATATATATATATATATATAGAGGTGTGTGTGTGTGTGTGTGTGTGTGTGTGAGACAAACAGAAAAAAGGTCACACACACCCCTTTTGTTTTTCCCTTCTATTCTAGTTATTTTATCTTTCCTTCCTAAAACAGAAGCTCATTGTTCAGCGGTGGGAGGGAGTGTGTGTGTGTGTGTGTGTGTGTGTGTGTGTGTGTGTGCGCACGCTCGTGGCCCAGGTCCAGGCTCAAGAAAGATGAATGATGGGTCCTAAATGAAATGTCACTCCCAGTAATGGGAAAAGTCAAAGCTGGAAAGCAGGTCACTTAAATTGCAAAAGATACACTTAAGCGCTTTTGCCACAGGCGCATCGGAGTTGACAAAACAGTTAATATTAGTTGTGCACTAAAAATAGAAATAAGAAATAAACACATTGGCACGGACATCCAAACCCTAAATCATCCAAGCAGATTCAAGCGCAGCGTTATTTACAACACGTCTCTGGTAAAAACAGACGCTTTTATTCAAAAGTCCAATTAAATCCATTTTGGGTGGCATATAAGTTACAAAAAGACAATTAAAAATACGGACAATATGCATAAATAAAAGCATAGGCCGTTTATTGGAAAACATTACCAATATTTATATCGCTACAAAAATCTGAAATTGTATATGTATAATGTCTGCATATGTAAGATATATTTATAAATATGAATTTGTACACAATATATATAAAACACACTGCAAGTAAAAATATTTGTGTGTATCTGTGTGTATAGATAGACTTTTTTAAATCTATATTTATAAATGTACAAATATTTTCCCCCATTTATATTTACAGTGTATGCATATGTATCCATATATATAAATGTCCCATTTTTAGGTAACATATGCAGATGTATCCATATATTTCTGCAGGAAAAACAAATCATCCGCAGCATCAGCTACAGTAAAACTAAATGTCAGCTGTCGTCGCGCTTCATCTTTTAAGAACATCCCATTTCCATTATTCCGAGCTTCCCACTTGTTCTTTTTCTCAAAGAGCCAGTTTTTCCCAGACAAATCCAGTAAGAGCAAGTGGATTATTTAGCACATCTCTCTCAACCATCAGACACTGACAGACACGAGGAACGACACCTTAAACCCAATTGTTGACGGAATGTGGAAATAAAAGTGCTTAAATGTGGTTCTGAAGCTTTAGGGAGTCCTCGTGCTCTCTTTATTCACAAACAGTAAAGCAACAAACCGCTTAAAGTGCATCATCAGAATGTCCAGGACCACTAATGTGGCAGAAATAAAAATACAAGCCAGCAGAAAGAATTAAAATACACATAATCACAGTCCAGAAAATCTAACTTGTCATTCCCAGGAGGCTCCTTAGCTTTCCTTTTTTTCCCTACTAAATTAAATTAGTGGTTTGAGCCAAAGGAAGACATGTTTAATGAAATAAAAAAAAATAATACATTATACATAAAACACATTTTTCATACATAAATATATGTGTGTGTGTGTGTGTGTGTGTGTGTGTGTATATATATATAGATATATGTATATAGATATATAGATATATTCCATATACACACATACATTAGCATTATACATAAATACAGCATCAATAGTGGAATAAAGTTTATAAAAAAAAACATTGCCTGATCATTACAAAACGCTGTAGAGCAACTATCCCATTTTTTGGCTTTCAAAAAATATGAAATAGGCTATTTATTTCTATGAATAACTATTTATATAAATATGCCTAATAACAATCCTCTTTATAAGTCTTTTCAAATTTCATTGACCTTTTAAATAAAAAAAATCCCAATCAAATGCTCCAATTAAAACCAATCAAAAAAAGAAAACCAGACCAACGTCATCGAGGCGCTTTCCTCCGCACTGGTCCGCCTGCACGCAGATGAATGTGTGCACCAACCCAAAAATAGCAAAGCGTCTCATACCAAAGGTCGGCCATGTTAAATTCATAAACCGTGTTGGACACCAGTGGGAATAAACAGACAAAGTCCTCATCCGGCCAAACGCTGGCGGCTCAGAAGAAAGTCCTACAAGACGTCTTGACACACGAGCAGAAGCTGACATGCAAACAACAGCGTGTGATGAGCCCAGAAGCCTGGAAGTCTGCTGCCTTCCCCATCACTCCTCCACACTTTACACTACAGGAAGTGACAAGGGAAATGCTAATCAAAGCAGTGACCCCGTGATTGGAACTCCACACCTTCAGCCACCCATCCCTCCGAGCCAGGCCAGGCGTTCCAGGCGATACGATACTGAGAAAAGCATCGATACTCGATAGAATTTTCGATACCACAACAATGTTAGTGTCTATTTACTAAGAATATTTAATTTCCGATTTTATCTTATTTATCTAGTCTTACACACACACCTCGGCTCAGACAGATTTAATGAATACACACCTCGGCTCAGACAGATTTAATGAAAAAAAAACCACACAAACATGATAATATTAGTTATTTTTCAACAGTTAACATCGTGAGCATATTTGACTCATGTCATGTGAAAGCTACTGAAGAGCCGCATGAAACTAGGTTGGCCACCCCTGATCTAGTACTATTTTTATCTTTTATATTTAATTCATATTTCATCTTCTCTATTTGTACTTTTTGCATTTATCTCTTATCTTGTTGTGTTTGTACTGTTACCCCCGCTCCACTATGTTTACAGTATATGCCGGACGATTGTAAACTGCATTTCACGTCACATTTTTGCAAAATAATTGTGTATGTCATTATTGAATTTTTGTGAGTATTTTAATTTTTACGAAGTGTCGTAGATCGACACGGGGCTGAGCGAAGGACCTAGGTGCAAAGCACGGACGAGGCGAGACACACAAGGGTCCAAAAGGGTTTAAATCCAAGAGACGTGGTCCAGGCAGGCAGAGGTCAGTACACGAGGAACCGAAAGACAAGAACAAGGCAAGGCTAGCGAAACAGATAGACATACAAAAACAAGACTAGACAAACTGGCAAAACACAGGAGAACAAACTGGTGCATAAATACATGCATCATTATTAACCAAAAACAACTAAAAAACGAGAACACAAAACACACAGCGAACCAGGAAGTCCACAAACCAAACCGGAAGAGTCAACGTAAAAGTTTGTGTCAGCTAGCCACGGATACGTGACGGTTTTCAAAATAAAGGTTTTCTCGCGGCCGTGACAGTTACAGTAGGACCTGCTTTTGCTTTATTTTCATTGAGAATAAAATACATAACAAGACTGGAACATGGAAATGCGTCTGAATGAGGAGCTCAAACATAAATAAAGTGCAAACATAAATAAAACTGCATTTTCTTTTATATTTGTTCATGAAATTTAAATAAACATGCTATTTGGTTTTTAATTAGCAGTTTTTAATTAGTCTTTTATTTTAAACACAAAGGCAATATGAAATATAGAGGCACAAACCCAAACTGATTAAAGATAACGCTCCCTGTAAAATTTATTTAAAATCAGCCAACAACAAAGTGACTTAAAAACGAAAGCTTACCTTGTACATAACCACGAAGTATGTTTCAAGATCACTTACAAGGAATAACTTTAGGCCCAAATAAAGACATAAAAATTACACAAAATAATTAGAATACGTCCTTAACACAAAACCAGCGCAACATGAATTCAGCAGAATTGACTGTAAATATTAATGTGAAAAATAAAACGTCCATCCTAAAAAAATGTAATCACACACAATTGCAATGCAAAAAAGTTAGCTGATGGGTGACACTTGGTCTTTTTTTTTTATTCATTTACTTTTGAAATCAAGTTTTGCAATAATTCAAAGAATCACACAAAACTTCTATATAATTTATTTAACTGAAATTAAAGCACGGTGCTTAAATATGTTCTTATTTACATGGAAAATCAGCAGTTCTCTTCCAAAATAAATGAAAAACTATTATTAAAACAACTAATTTTATTTACAATGAGATATAAATAGTATATCCTGTGCATTTCTTGGATGTGCAAAGTATCAATGTAAACAACAGATTGCAGTGATGAGAATGGAACAGGATGAAGATGCGCAAAGACCAGGAAGTGCAGGTAGCATCGATACTTTTGAACTACAATATTGTACAGTTTCAGATTTTTCAGCATCGTTACTTATGGAAATATCGATATTTTTGACAACACCAGCACGTGGAGGTTTTGGTGACGTTATGAAGCCGGACGTGTTGATTTTCCACATCTCCTACACAGATCAGCATCTCACAGGCGCCGGTGGTTCGCAGGAAGTGCCGGTGGATTTCCCCGTGTGCGGCGAGAACCCGCTCCTGCATGTTTAATCTGCTGACATGAAAGGCTACAGCACTTCCTTTGAAGTCTTTCATTTCTTAAACCCAGCTTTCTGGTGAGACCGTGGCCTTAAAAGAAAAGTGTAAAAAATATACATTTTTGTTCACGCATGTGTGTGTGCAGAAGTAAAAATCGACATAACTGTCGCATATGTGCTTGCTCACTGCTCTTTGTCTTTTCATGATCATAGCCATTTACTTAACACCACCAAACAGACAATCACATGAATAAAAGCAATAATTCTCTTACATATTTCACACGTGCGCTTTGAGACAGTTAAAACTGTGAAAAGCGCCTTACAAATGCTCAGAACTATAACGACACGTGCAATAATATGGAACTAGAAACATTAGAGTTCAAAATGTATTGTTGTTGAATTTTAAATATAGGAAATGTTATCGTAAAATGGTCCGATTGTGGATGATTGGGACAGTTGGTAATTAAGTGATGAATTCGCACAAAACGAATCCTCACGCATAATTTGGGAGAAAAAAAGAAAAAAAGGAAGGAAGAAAGGAAAGAAATAAAGAAACACAGAAGAAAAAATGAACAAAAAAGAAAGGTATGAAAAAAAATGAAAAAAGAGACAAGAAAAGACGAAAAGAAGGAAGAAAGGAAGGTGGGAGGGAGAAAATGAGAAAAAAGAAAGAATGGTGGAATAAAGAAGAGAAAGAAAGAAAGAAAGAAAGAAAGAAAGAAAGAAAGAAAGAAAGAAAGAAAGAAAGAAAGAAAGAAAGAAAGAAAGAAAGAAAGAAAAAAGAAAGAAAGAAAAGAGTTAACAAAAAACAAAGATAAGAAAAAAATGATAAAGAGAAAAGAAAAAAAAGGAAGAAGGAAGAGAGGAAGAAAGGAAGAGAGGGAGGGAGGAAGAAAATAAGAAAAGAAAGAAAGAAAGAAAGAAAGAAAGAAAGAAAGAAAGAAAGAAAGAAAGAAAGAAAGAAAGAAAGAAAGAGAAAAATGAACAAAAAACAAAGGGAAGAAAAAAATTATAGAGAAAAAAAGAAAGAAAGAAAGAAAGAAAGAAAGAAAGAAAGAAAGAAAGAAAGAAAGAAAGAAAGAAAGAAAGAAAGAAAGAAAGAAAGAAAGAAAGAAAGAAAGAAAAAAGAGAGGGAGATGATGGGTTTGTTTGAATAAATATTCACACATTTAACGCAATTTAAGCCCATTACTCCCATGACCACGTCTATAATTCCGAGTATATTTACACACACACACACACACACACACACACACACACACACACACTGGCAGTGTAAATGGAGCGGGCTGTTCTTCACACCTCCATCACTGTAAGAACACGGCTCATCAGAATTCTCTGGTGAATCTCCATGTTTTCTCAACACAACAGATGTGGCCACCAGATAACTGATGTTCTGTCCTCTGCTATTGACTTTGCCTGAGGTAAAACAGACTTTGGTCCGACAGGATTTCTCAAATGATTTGCGGAAAGAACAGATTATATCACTTAGTACTAGGCCTGAACGAAAGCAGTGAAATTATCCTGGTCAGTAATGTTAGTCATGAAAAACACCCACAATTGTGCAACAAAATGAAAACTTTACTGTAGAAATATTGAGTCTTGAACATGAAGAAAAATACGATTTTATATTTTTTATGACTTTGCCAGAACATGACAAACTGATAAAAGTTGTAATAATAAACAAGAAACAATTACATTCCAATTATTTATTGGTCCTATAATAACTGCAATAATATAGTGAATTGATTATGTACATATGTATATATTAGAAACGCGCGCATATTTAGAAGTATGGGAGAGAGAGAATAATAATGTGGGAGTTTGTGCTGACATTTACATCAAAATATAAATAACTACATAATTGTATACTACTTTTTTGTATTTTGCTGATTTTATCTTTTTTCATCTTCAAACAGTTTTCCTTGTTTTTATTCATATTTTTATCCTTTACTATTTGTTTGGTAGTTTACGTTTTTTTTTAATCTCTTGTCTTTTTAATGTATCTCTTTCTCACATGCCCCTCCCCCACCCATGTTTAAATGCTGGACGATTGTAAAATACATTTCAATGCATGTTTTACCATGTATAATGTCTATATGACAATTAAAATTTGAATTTGGATTGTGATGAAGTAAAAATTTAAAAGTAGGACTCTATGGTCACTTATAAGAATGTATTTATACAAATATATAAACAATATTCTCAACTCGGGTCTTGAACTGAACCAATCCTTCACTCGAGCCGCTCAACTCGCTCAGATCCGATCAGGTGACCAACACGAGAACAACTACACCAACACGCCGTCTTGAATAAATGAGAAGAGCCGGAGAAGGAACAAGCTCAGCGTTTAGTTAAAGCAGAGGTCAGACTGCTCACAATTAAACCTGCAAACACTGGGATTATTAACACATTCCCCCATTTACCAAATTAATCCGTGTCAAGGACCGTTTTGCTAAGAACATTTCAAACATTTTGTTAGGAATCCATCTAATCAGTGCTGGACGCCAATAGGAGAGTGAAATATACGCAAAACATCGGTATTGTGGGAGAACACAAGCCTATTTTATATTTGAGAAGCAAGATATCTGAAACAAACGTTTTTTTTTTTGTGTTTTTGTTGTTTTTTGTTTGTTTCACTACCAGCCAGGATTCTCTCATCTCTCTGCATTCTAGCGGTAAGAAAAGGTAGAAATAAAAGAGAAGGAAAGAAGGAAGAAAGAGGGAATTTCTTACTATTGTAGCGTAAAGGATTGGACTCCTTTTGCATCACATAAAAATTCCGTAAGGCTTTGTATAAGCCGGAAAAAAAAGAAGTAAAGAATGAAAAAAGGAACGTCACACCAATCTAGCAGTAAGAAAAGTACAAGCTCCTTTCGTATCTCGAATTAAAATCTTAACGTTTCATAAAATTCCTATGAACAAAGAAAAGAAAGAAAAAGACACACTCCTTTCGCAACTCAAAAAAAGTTTGTAATGGAAAGAAAGGAAAGAAAGAGGGAGGGAACTTCTTACCGCTCCTTTTGCGTCTCAAAAGAATTTCGTAACGTTTCATGAAATTCGTAAAAAAATAAGAGAAAGAAGGAACTTTTTACAATTCTAGCGGTAAGAAAAGGACGCGCTCCTTTCGCATCTCAAAAAAAGTTTGTAACATTCCGTAATACTGTTCTCGTAATTCGAAATATTCGTTAGCAAAGATAATTGCAATTGGAGGGACCACTGTATTTACATAACGATACAATGTCCATTTTACTACTTCATTAGCCAAAGAATTAGTAGTGTAACAACTAAACCTCAATTCTATTAGGTAAAGAATAATTTGTGCACAAAAACGTGGACTTGAGAAATTATGACTGGTTTGAATTATGAAAAATATTAGATGTTTTGTTCAGCAATTCTAATGAATTTAATGATGTCATTATTTTTGGTTGCGAATGGTTGGCCACGAATGGGAGACCCAGAAATGGAGTGAGCGGAAGAGAGCGGACTAATGGATGGACTATTTTTACAATTATTGGTCAAATTATAGAATTAAGTTTGTTAAAAGACAGCCTTTGTCCGGTCTGTAAAGCTTCCTGCTGTTTGGCAAGTCAGCAGAGATTGTAGAATATACGGATGTCAAATGCCGTCCAGGTTCTTGGAGCTCTGCCGAGTCAAGACTCATGTATATTTCACAACACACACAATTCAAGCGCAGCTCGGAAACACAGCGGCAGGTTTGCCTGAACAGAACTAAAGTGGGTCAGAATCTCCCGTCCAGCAAACCTTCTTCTCCCGCATGAAGAGAAGAAACCTGAAATGCTTTCATAGCAGTTTGAAGCATAAATCATCCTCAGGAAGTCACCTTCTCAGGATTCTAGCAATCCAGTGGTCTGTGAGAGAAGACCGAGTGAAGCTGATGGAGAATTAAAACTACGGTTTGATTTAAGCATCTGGATTGACTCTTTTCTTTCATTTCTCCTTCTCTCCTTTTCGTTTTATCCTCTCCGTTATTCTCTCTGACAAGATGGAAACCCAGACAAAAAGACTCGCTTCTCGAACAGTTCCGTAAAATTTGTGCAATAAAAAAATATATATTTTTATGAACTTTATTAATAATATTATTATTATTCAAGTATTGCCAGTTTTGACTTCCACAACATTTAAAACAAAGCACTCAAATGAGTTGTGTCCAATTTTGATATTTATATTTTTTTTATTATTAATTACACCTTGTTTTCAAAAAACAGGTTATTATTATTATTATTATTATTATTATTATTATTATTATAGATGCATAGTTATGGCTAATTTAAATTAAAAAAAGTTTTACTTTCAACCAATCATGAAATGGCTCTGTTACAATTAGAAAAAAGGATTTCAAATGTTACGTTTCCATCCACTAAAAATTCAACGTATCATCGAGACGTCGGTCCATCCGATTGGTGGCATCACACTTCAACTAAAGTATTATTTTCATTTCAGAATATTATTTTTACCACAGTGGTCCGTCAAAGCGCTCATTTTTTATTTCTCTTGCTAAGATGCAGAACAATAATGCCATTTAGTCACAATCAAACAGCACTTAAGTGTCTTAAGACCGGTGTGGGAATCAGAACCAATTAAAAGCTGAGCGATGGGTGGGAGTGGATCTGATTGGGTGCTGGGGCCGGGGGGGGGGTGTTGTCTCGGTTACAGAGGCGGATGGCGAGGGGGAGGTGATGAAGCCATGATTACACGAGAGGACAACACTCTCTGATCAGCGGCCCGGCTCAATCAGGCTTTTCTAAGGGCTCTTCCTGCACTGATGAGGATGAGGAGTCGCACACTACACCACAACATGTCGGCAGAGAAAGTGCAACACAACCCATGCCATTTTAAATGTCGTTTTAAAGCAACAGCCAGTTTTTATTTCATAGGGATTGAAGGCCAACTGCTTATGAGGTGCAGCGGATTTTAAGGCCCATCATGGAAAAACGTACAATGTTTTTTTTTCACTTAAGATTTTTGTAAAAAGAAAGAAAGAAAGTTTTTAGTTTTTACCATTCTAGCGGTAATTCTAGAGGTAAAAAACATTCTAGCGGAAAAACATTCTTTGTAACGTTTTGTTACATTTGAAAAAAAAAACAGAAAGAAAGAAAGAAAGAAAGAAAGAGAAAAAGAAGGAAGTCATTTCTTACCATTCTTGTGGTAAGAAATATAAGATATAGAAGAATTAGAAGAAAGATAAACGTGCAATTATTTTTTTCACATAAGAAAAAGTTTTTTTCCCCCGAATTATTATATTCCATTAATTATATCAATTTTTTCCATTTTAATCTTTTATTGACTGAAGCAAATATTACATTACTTTTTTCCTCTGAATTTTACATAAATCAGTTACAAAATAGCTTTAATAATATATCGGTATATAACCAAACAGTGAAAAATGTAATTTTGAAGCATTTGTGGATATGTGTTAGTATTTGAGCGTAAAAACCAAAAGGAGACGTACTCCCGATTTAATTAGAATTAGGCCTTCTGAAACTCTCGCCAAGACAGGAAGATTTCATGAGAAAAAAAGTAAAAATAAAATCATCAATTACCGTATTTTGCAAACTAGAAGTCACACCAGGTTAAAAGGCTCAGCATACATTTTTTTAAATATTTGTATTCACATACAAGGTTCACGATTTTTTTCATAATATTCTTAATAGTATAATAATATTTTTCTTTGCATTTTTATGCACAGTCAGATTAAAATGAATGTGCCAAAAATTATAGTCTGAAAAATATGATATTCTGTGCCTCAAATAAGAACAGTTTCAAGAAAATATGTTACATAAAAACATTTGCATTGATTTTTTTTTGTAAACAGTGACATAAGGATTGACAAATTGTGCCTTAGTTACAGTAATTTAAAATTGTAATCTGAAAACTTTATTTGTACTAGTACTCCAGGATACAAATGTGCATAGCCACTCGATGGATGAAAAATGGAGATTGTGCAGGTTTGATATAGTGAGGAAGATATAGTGGCCTGGGGATTAGTAAAGAAAATGCAATTACAGGCCCCCCAAACAAGTGATAAAGATTTCATTATCTTGCTTTCACACACACCATGTGTCACCGCACTGTAACACACACCAGCCTTCAGATGTGCGGCAGCCAGGATAGAACAGCCTTTAGTTAGGACAATACCACCACACTAGAGTAAAGAGGCAAAACAACAAGCAAGACGACAGAAGAAGAAAAGAACGAGAAGAAAGAGGAAGAGAGGCAGGGAGAGGCCGAGAAAGAGAGAGAAAAAAAATTGAAAAAGACGAGAGATTGTGGAAAAAAAGGCAGTGGGTTAGGGGAAGGAATGAGCGAGAGAGAGAGAGAGTGAGAGAGAGGGGGGGAGAAAGAGAGAGGAAAAAGAGAGACAGAGATAAAGAGGGTAATGCGGCAGAAACTGGGAGGAGCAATGAATAAAAAGAGTGAAAAGAAAGGCAAAGAAGACAGGGGAGTGCAGAATTAGTATGAGAGAAAGAGAGAATGAGAGAGAGAGAGAGAGAGAATGAGAGCAAGATAAAAGGAGCAGGGAAAGAGGGGCAAGATCAAAACACAGAGAAGGATAGAAGACAGAAGGCAAAAATGCAAGAAATAAAATGGTAGTACGGCAGAGAGCGGGGGCAAAGCAGAGAGAGAAAGACTGGCAGAAAAAGATGACAAAAGAACAAATTAATAGAGAGGCAGAAAGAACATGGCAACAAAAAAGAAGAAAGAGAGAAAATCAAACAAAAAGAGAGGGGGGAATTAGAATATGAGAAACTGCGTGTGTGCGTGTGTGAAAGAGACTGATAGAAATAAAAGATGGAGAGAGGGAATAGAAAGAGAGAGAGTGAAAGACAGACAGAGAGAGAGAGATCAAGGCAGATCAAGACTTTTAGTTTTCATGAGAGAATAAGCGGAGTCTGTGTGCTGGGAAGGTTGGGACACTGGCACATCCTTAATGGGATCAAATCTGATTAGATAATTAGCATACTATTTACATAATGCACTGCAAATCATTACCTCACACCCGAGTTCATCAGTGCGGAGGACCGGTTTACACTTTCTACTTCCACACAAAAAGGTCCGATGATGTACACGACTAATAATCCACATCTCACTACTGTAATCTGTTGTGTGGATTACACGGAACATCTCACAAAAGAAACAAACACTCACTCCAACACTGATGTCATCACGCCATTTTATATTTATTAGGAGAAAAACGACACAAAAAAAAAGATTGAATGTCAATATGAGGAATGTACGTGTAAATGCGATTAAAGCAGCAATTATAAGTCCGAGCTTGATGGGAAACCCAAGGAATCATGGGAAACGGAGTTCACGGAACAGCGGAAATGTTATATATACAGTTGATATACGGTACAACCGGTTAATGGGAACAAATCTAAAAGAACGAAAGAATTCTTATCACACTAGCCCAACATTATACTAATATTTGGACCGAAAATCATCTTAATACTTATATGTCAAACTCAACTCAACACATCCGGCCCATTTTACAGTTTGAGACATCAGAGATTTGTTTTTTATGAAGTCTGTTATTATATTAGTCAATAAGGAGGAATAAAGTGCTGATGACACACAAACTACATATCCCACAATGCACTAGCTTGAAAAAAACAATACAATTTGCACAATTTGTAACATTTTTTCATAATTTTTATGTTTTATGCATTTTTTCCTCAGCAGCATGTTCATATTTCAGGCTTTTTTTTTTTTTTACAAAGGACAATAATTTGTGACATTTAAAATGTTTGTGTATGTATTATGGAATACTTTTCCTAAAAAAATTAATTATCTTTTCATCCATTCTTGATATTAAAAAGGTTTTTAAATGTAAAAGTGTTTTATATAATTCAATTGTTCATTCAATTCCATCAAAATTTCATCCAAACAGTGAGATTTAAGTTTTGGCGTCTTTTGCAGTTGAGTTTGATAATAAATAAAAACTTTACGCCGATTGCAAAAATTAGTTATTAGGACCTAAACAACCCAGAGGCAAAGAGCACCCATTAAGAAGAACCAACAGTATTATTATTATTATTATTATTATTGATTATCTTATTAAAAACATTACTCGGTTCATTAATCCAACCCTTCATGAATCATGTACCTTAAAAATATGAATCGTGAATGATTTGACAAAGATTACGGTACAACGCCAGAAAACTGAAGAATGAATCCACCCTGTGGTTCCGAGACATATGTCTGTGCCAGAGAAGACGTCGTGTTGACTGATGTCCATTCTGAAGCCCGAGGAAAATGCCAGACCAGCTGATGCCACGCGACACGTGACTGGTCTTCAACTTTTTCACATTTCAAAATAAAAGTCCCACACATGTGTCGTTGCTTTCCACGCACACATTAAACTACTGGAAGATTGTCCAACCCACCAGATTCCCAGAATATCCACGTCAATTACGTCTCAGCACAAGTATAGAAGAGATTTGTTCTAGAAACATCTGGGCCAAGACCCCAACCAATCCACAGCAGCTGCTTTCAACCACGACGGATCGTGTATTCTGACCGCAAATCCATTACACAGTCGACATAAACACAAACGCATAACTAGAGAAAGTAAATAGTTCTGTACCTTTGCCCTTGGCTTGAGAAAGCAGATATGAAGAACCAAGAAGAGCATCCAAACAGAGGACAGCGTGGAGAAACACAGAAGAACAGTCAAGTCACATCTATGCAATCGACGGTCAGAATTGCAGTTTAGATGGAATTCACACATGCAACGTATGATCGATGGCAATTGTGTAGATATGCGACATACCTTGATCGGCCATCATCATGTGGGCCAAACCTTTGACAGAGACGGAGAAAAAGAAAGCTCATTAGGGCCATACCAGAACACATCCATGCTATACGTACAATTCAATTATGTATTATTATTATTATAAAAACAGACTTGTTTTAATGGCAGTGGACATTTCGCCTATCAAAACAATTTCCATGCCATATTTAAATAATAATTTAATCGAGTGATGCCCAACCTGCGGCTCATGGGCCACATATTCGGCCCACTGTAGCTCATTTATACTTAAATTTACATTCTTAATCGGTGATGTTAGATGATATAAAAGAGCTGTGACTGTTAATGTTAATATTAGAGCGACTATTAGAGTGACTATTAATGATATTCAAGCGGCTCTGAAGGTCAAATTTTGTGAAAACTCTCTACCAAAGCTTTACTTTATGTTGAATTGTCAACAGTGAATCTACCAAATTAGCAAAATAAAAGACTGAATGTGATCATGGCGTTTGAAAACACATACGCTTGTGAATATTGTTTCTCTTTGACGCAAATGAGTCGCATTCTCCTATTTTAGACCAACAGCGGTAAATCGTGACCCAAAAATTCAGAAATTGATTTCTGAATAGCCACTACAGATCTGGGTCTAAAAAAAATTAATTTGGTTGGCGAGTTGCCAATTGTAGAATTTTCATTGACTTTACATCGTTTTGGCAACTAGACTTTGAAATATCCATGTTTCATTCTCATATTTGCTGTGGCTTACAAAATTCACAAAGTCGAGTTTGGCTCCAGATTATGAGAGATTGGGCAATAATCCACTAATAATCCCCTCACACTTTAAAAACAATGACACTTAAGGGTCAAAAACACTCAAGTCACTCTGTCAGGCTGATAAAAAAAACACTCAGCAGCATCATATGCAGATGAAGTTAATCCAGCGACAAAAAAAGTTTACGAAAAGAAATTAGGCAAAAAAAAAAAAAACATGTTTTGCCAGAAATATTCCACAATGAAGTGAAAAGCTCATGGCTTGCATAGAAAAAAAAAAAAAAACGTGTCGATTATTTGGTGAGAAAATCATTTTGTGTGTACAAACCGGACAAATCTACGAAATCGATAAAACACCAGTGCACAAAAAGCAACTCACCTGGGATTTTGTTGGCTTCTGTTGCAGCGAGACAAAGTCAGGAAGATAAAAAAAAAACAAGAAAGAAAGAGAAGAAAAACATGGCAGCAGTTAGAGTTCACTCAACTCATCGTTGCATGAAAACCATCATGCAAACCCCGAAACACACTGGACAGCATGTACGTCCCAGTACATGTGCAAAGAAACCATCACGGACCCCCATCCCGAGTCCCGGATCCACGCCGGGTCATAAATCCAAACAGGAAACAGAACCTGCTCCCTTTAGAGAGGGCGCTGGATTTATAGGACGCTGATGTTTGCTTCATTCTCAGACTGGTGGTGGAGACACACACTCTCGCTCTCTCTTCATCACAGGCCGCGTTGGCACTGAACACCGACCCGTTTCATCACAGTTCGCTCGTCTCCCAAAACAAAGGGCGTCCAACAAAGATAAAGGCGTATTGCGATGCTCTGTGTGAGCAACAAAAGCTAATCGGCCATTTTGCTAATCTCTCTTTACTGGGGATTTGGCGTTTCGCTCGACTAGTGGCGCAGCGTTTGGCGAGGTCAGCCATTTGACATTTCAAACTTTCTGCGTTGGAGGAAAAAAGCTAAATTGGAGATTATGAGGACTCAAATTATACGTCATTTTTAGCGTTTTCGATGCTGTGACTTCAATGCAACTACGGAGAGTCAAACTTTGGAAATGAAACAATTTCGCCTAACTTACTTTGATCTTTCACACATTGGCAACTTTGAATGACTCGTGATTTATTACCGTAACTAAAAAATGCGGAAAAATTGGAGATTATACGGACTCAAATTATACATTATTTTTAACGTTTTCGATGCAGTGACTTCTCGCGCGTCTATGTAACTACCGAGAATGATTATATTTTTCTTTTTTGGAAATGAAACAATTTCGCTTACGTACTTTGATCTTTCACACATCTGGAACTTTGAACGACTCGTGATTTATCACAGTAACTAAAAAGTGATTTTCTTTGTTTCTTTTTCAGTGTTGCCTGACAATGTCGTACGGAGCTTTAAAATGGCGATTCGAGTCGCATTCCGTGATCAAACTCAATTCAATTTTAGAAACAATAAAGCATAATATCACCAAACAATTCAATAAAACATTACATTTTAGAAATGATCATTAGAGTCAATTTTCCGGTCGACTCTTGTTTTATTTCGCTGCTGCACAACTACGTCAGTGTTCGCGATGTAACATTTATTTGTAGCCGGCGAACAAACTGTGGCTAATACGAAAAATTGAAAAAGAAAAATAAATAACGAGGTCTGGCTCCATGAAATGCTTTTAGTGCAGAGCAATTACGGCTGCATTAGACGTGAATCTTCTCCAGCAGGTTTTTTTCCTCTGCACACACTCGTCTTTCATGGTCACTCGTTTTTTGGGCTGTGTTCCAGAGTGTGTGTGTGTGTGTGTGTGTGTGTCTGCCGTGCTTGTTAAAGGCTGGTAGAAGACATTACGTTCTCTGATGAGATGCATTAACCTGCTGAGGAAACAATTAGACTGTGATTGGCTGCTCGGAGCGGCGATGTGATGGACGGACGCTTAAGTCGACCCGTGCTGATGTTCTGGCGAATGACACGCTGTACTCACCGCACGCTACACAATACGTGACTTTTACAGAAATGACACACGTATTTTGAATTCAAGTTGTATTCCGTGTCTTTCATCGCACGTCATCGACGGGCGTGTCTCTGCGTCTCTTAATGCGCCAACGTTTCGAATCAATACGCGTCATGACGAATCGCTGAGATTTCTGCGGGTGGCTCGTTCTTATTTAAAAGTCAATGGTGGTTTCTGGGGTGGTTCCAAGACTTCAGCGTTTCTGAGTGAAATTAATGTTTGTGCAACGGACCGTGTGTAGTTTACGATTTGTGCGTTAATACGCTTTACTGTATTGATGTAAACGCTAGTTATTGACAATTATGAACAGTTTGGAACGTAAAATTGAGAGTTTTATGCTGTTCATTAACATAATTACATAGTGTAATGAGAAAAAAGCTAAATTTGAACTATGGAAATAAAAAACTACAATAAAAATTGTACAATAAGTTCATTACTATAGTTCATATAAAATAGGAATATACAATGAAAACAAAATATGCCGTTTTTGACCTCTGAATGAATATTTAAAATTAATTGAAAACCAAATACATTTTCAATCTCAATTTTTTTTTTTCAATTTTCAATTTTTCAATCTCAATTAATCTATGTTTCGAATAAATGTATTTACATTGTGCAATTTTTAATTGTAATACGCTAAACATTTCCCACTATGATTTCCAACACAGCCAATGTTGGGAAAAAAAGGTTTACCACAATCTGATTGGTTCATCCTAAACATGCACACCAGTAAGAAATTAACAGTAACAAAAAATTGTGAATTAAAATGAAAAATTCAAGTTCAAGTTTAGACCAACGCAAAATCACTATGCCGAAAAAATTAAAATGTTGTCTTGTGCGACAAAACAAAGTTGCATTTTTGTAACGTAGAGCAGAAAATTGCGCAACCCAAAAATGCGCCAATTAAAGCAACATTTCCGAAAGCGAAATTTCCAGCAAGTGTAAATCGCATTATTCCTCATGATGTCTGCGTTCAAAAAGCCGATTTACACCGATTGGCTGGCTTACCCAGTAAACCTTAACGTCGCGAACCCGAGGCCGTCCACATGCTAAGACAGATTGAGTATTTGCTTAGCTGCCAAATGTTAGTTATTTTAATCCGCCCGGAGATTATGCACTTTCGCAAATGATGCAGCAATGTGGCTATCACCGCTTCAATAAAGTGCGGACCATACGCCGCACTCACAGAAAACACTTCCAGGGTCTTTTCGCCATCTGGTCATCAAAAAAAAAAAAAAAAAAGTGTCAAAATCTTGTTGCGGCTGCAACTGTAGCAATTGGATTGAGTAAAACCTGCATAAAGCTACAGCTTAACACTTCAGTCCAGCTTGCCATGTGGCGCTGACCTGATGCTTATTGCCCACATGCAGATGTTTCAAAGCCAGCGGGATTAAAACGCCTTTAATATTGTTCAACATCATTTGGCAGAATTAAGGCACTGTAATGTGACTCTGTAGAATGATTTTGATTGGCCCATTTGATCCGCCCGTTCGAAACATACACGACCCCTGAAAAAGCCGTATTTATGCCGTTCTGATAGGGTGAAGTCTGCTATCTGAGGCTAGCAGGAGCTAGTTAGCGACACAAGACGGTAGTAAATCCGTCCAGTCTATAAATCTAACCCTGGATTGCCGCTGGAGGCCCATGGCGGCGATTCTCAGATTTCGAAACGCAGACACACGTGACACAAGCAGGCTACTTAGCTTCCTGTCTAAGCGCTAGCAGATGCTCGATTAGCGTTTAATCACGCCGGGTAATTGTGTGATGGAGGAGAGAAT
Source organism: Paedocypris sp. Pulau Singkep (assembly GCA_017309775.1). NCBI lineage: Eukaryota > Metazoa > Chordata > Actinopteri > Cypriniformes > Paedocypris > Paedocypris sp. Pulau Singkep. The sequence continues at coordinate 4,502,945 of MU204318.1, read as the reverse complement.
GGGCAGAGAGGTTGTGTCTACACCGCCAGCAAACAATAGGTCCATGACTCTGATCACAGATCAGCGGTCGACACACTCCCAGAGAAGTTTGGACGAGATGTGAAGCACCAAAGCTCAGAACGCAGCTTTTGCCAAGTAAGAATCCATCGCTAAGCCAACTTCAGTTGTCAGAGTTGATTGAGAAAAAGCTCATCGCACATCTTATCAAATAAACAGGGACATGCTGTATTTTTCACACTATAAGGCACTTGGAATATTTTTTTTCACACTTGACTCCGTCTTTTAATTCAAAATTTACTTTTAATGTGAGTGGGGGGTGACAATATGGCCACTAGGGGCCGTGTTAAAATTGTGCTCTGCGTTTAACAGCCAGTGAGGTGACACACACACACACACACACACCCGGAGCAGTGGGCAGTCTTAAGCCGTGGTGTCTTACTCAAGGTTGTTGAACCCACCAGAGTGGGATTAGTACCTAAAACAACTCTAAGTAACGAGTAATGTGCCTTGTATTCCAGTGCACCTTATAGTCCCAAAAACACAGTAAGCTTGAAAAAGTACCTTTTTTTTTTACCAGGATGCTTTACACGCTTCCATGAGATAAACTCCAGCACTACAGTATAAAACTGGAGTCAAATGGCTTCTAGAAAACATCACATTTGTTTATGAAAATCAATGCGGAACCAACACACTGAGTCACGTTTGAAGAAAGCAATTATTCCCCGTCTCCAATCCAGTCGTTTGAGTTAAAGAGCCGCACCAACAAAACCCCGAGCTGTGAAATGGCTTCCTCAAATCCCAAGAGAACCTAAAATGGCCACTTCAGACAAACCACCAAGGGATCTGAAACCTGAACGTCCTTCCATCCACCTCCGAGGCGAACAGCTTAAGGGTCTGAGCAAGGACTCCTAATCCCAACTCAACTGATTGTATGAAGCCACAAAAACTGGCTCAAACGTTGACAAGCCAAAACTCAAAAAAAACCTAAAACTCAAAAAACCCAAAAAAGCATCCACAAAAAGTTCATTCACCAGCATGTTGAGACCATCCGCACCCAACATTTCAACCAAAAAAAAAAAAACTGCGTACCTTCATTGCAGAATCGCCCGACGTATTCCGTCTTGGAACAATCACACACTGGTTCTCCATCGGCAATGGAGCACGTTCCACCGTTTTCACACGGGTTCTCCAAGCAGATGCCCTCTGCGTCCATCCGGACCTTCTGGCTGCTCAGAAGAACCGGCTCCTTGCTGCTGTACTTGAGTCCACTGATAATCCCTTTGAAGAGCGGAAGATCCTTCACCGTTGGCAGAGTCAACGCCGAAACGCGAATGTCTTGAGGAACTCCGCCCAGGAAGAGGTCGCTGACGATCTTCATGTACTGCCTCTGCGGACGCACCTCGGCCGCTTTGCTCCTTCCGTCCAGGCCGAGCACAGTCCTCAGGTTGAACCTACTCAGGGTGACGGAATGCCAACCGCTGTCGTTGACCAGCTTGTCCGACACCACCGTGGTTTCCGCACAGTCCACGCTGAACTGCAGCTGGAGCTTCCCTTCCACCACCATGAGCTGCAGGAAGTCGCAGAATCCACCGTCGTCGAAATACAGGATTAAGGCGGTGGACATCTCCGTTTTCAACTGGAAGCTGAGGTCACTTCTGGTGCTGGCGTCCCAGCGGAGATAGCGTGCCCACTGGCCAGGAGAACCCGAGAACTCCAAGCCCAAGCAGGAGCTCAGGACAGTACTGATCAGCAGCGGCAACTGGACCGGGAGCTTGAAGAAATTCATGGTCAAAGTGCTGAAGTTTAGGGTTGCTTTCCTGAACAGAAGATCACCATTGGCTTTGGCTGGAAATGGTCTAAATCCAAAAATACATCCCACAGCGCCAACCAGAGTCAACCAGAGGCGAGATTGTCAACTTTCACCAGAAAGAAAATCCGTAACGCGGAGGGGGAATCTGAAGGGAGAACAGTCTTAGTTAACAGTCATAAGGCCAATGTCATTGCACAACAATCCGGTCTGTGAGATCTTCTTCCTGGAGCTTTTCGCTGGTAGATATTGATGATTTACTGCACGGTTTCGATCATCCAGACGAGTCCTCCAGGCCGAGCTTCTTTGCGGTTTAGGGACAGCAGCGTTGTCTTCATGGTGCCTTGTGGGTAATGTAGTCCAGGCTGTCTACTGGATGTCAAAACAGAAAAGCATCAAATTACAAACACATTCATTCACGCCGCATGTCCGTTTCATATTTTGTGTTATTCGAAACTACATACAATGATAATAAAGTATCTAATAGAGAGAATAAGTGTTTGGTTTATGATATAAGAAAAACACTCTGTGATTGGTTAGCCAACTATCAAGTGTGTGTGTGGGTCCCGCCTCAAGCCCAGAGATGCTGAATGGCTCCGCCTCCCCATGACACAGAAATGGAAAAAAATGTTAGAAGACGGATGAATTTGGGGTTCAAGTCTGGAGCAGTCGAATAAAAGTGATTGAAAAAACGTAAAAAGCAAAAAAAAAAAAAAAAAAGGGGGGGCTGAAAAATTTGGCAAGAAAATGGTCAAAAAATTGATTAAACAAAAATTGTTGGTTAAGAAAAATGGTGAAAATTGATGGATGGATGGATGAATGGATGGATGTAATAATAAATTAAACAGTTTGAACATATAATCAAAATGACAAAAACAACATCTGTGCAAGACTCACTTGTTTTTGCAAAACAAGCTTGATGTCGCTTAATTAAAATGTGCTTTTGTGGCATTTTATCCCGAAGATTGTGATGCGTTATCGGTCATCTAGAGTGTAAATTACCAGCATTATACACATGGCAGCTCAAGCTATCAGTCAATAGCAGTAAGTCTGCATTTATCTGATGATGTGGAAAATTAAAAGGCTTTCTGCAGGATGCACAACACGAGGGAAGAATATTATGCATGTCGACAAATCCCAATGACAAACCCTTCACGGCAGCATTCAGCGGTGTCATGTTTTCCGATCTCTAACTGAAGGATTTGGGGTTCAAGTCTGGAGCAGTTGAATAAATGTAGACCAAAAAAGACGGAAAAAAAAATTGGTCAAAGATTTGAAAAAAGAAAAAAGGACAAATAGCTGTTAAAAAAAATTTGTTAGAAAATTGCCATAAAGAATTTGGGTCAACAAATGGTTCAAACTGTGTCAAAAATGTTGTCCAAAAACAATTGCAATTCTTACAACATTTTAACCCAAATAAAATGTGCCTTAGGGAATCGTAAAACATGTGCATGCCATACCTTTGATTCAAAAATAATTGGCCAAATAGCTGGTCAAAAAATGGTTAGAAACTGCTATAAAGAATTTGGGTCAAAAATGGTCCAAACAATGGCAAAAATGTTGTTCGAAAAATTGTAGTTCTTACATTTCAACCCCAATAAAATGTGGCTTAGGGAATTGTAAAACATGTGCACAAAAGCAAATGAAAAGGGCAAAAAAATGGGCCATACCTTAAAAAAAAAGCCAAAAAGCTGGTCCAAAAAATGGTCTAAAAATTGTTAAATAGGAAAAAATTATTTTAAAAAATGTGGTCCAAAAAAATTGTAACTATTACAAAATGATGTACTAAGCTAATAGACATCCAAAGCGGTGTGTGTCCTTGTGAAAGTGGCAGCAGGTAGAATAGTGTTCCACCAGCCCACGCCACTCAGCCATGCTGAAACACATGCCATCCAACATGCTGCTCTCGGCTTGTAACCCATACACCAGATTAATTCACACCCACGCCGAAAAAAAAAAAACATATTTATCTGGTTGAGAACGACGTTGGGCTGAAAATGGGTAAAAAAAAATCCAAAATAAGAGTTCAAGCATTTATTAAAAGCCACGTCAGGGTGAAACACGATTTTCTGCTGGAATAAAAAAAGATTTGACTGGTTCTCCTACACTGAACCCAACAGCCAATCAGCATCCTTCATCCATTTCTTCTTGGGGTCTCCTTGACCCCTTTAGGGCCAAATGCATCTTTTTTTTTAAGGACGGCCTTGTTTCCAAGAATTATTCTCCATTATGTCTTCAACAAGACGTTCTCTGCTTCTTCAACCACATAAAACACACACACACACACACACACACACACACACACACACACACACACACATACTAAGAAGTATACACTCATAAACTAAAATACACTTAAAAATAGCCATCCAGGCCATCTCCAGAAAATCTACAAATGTTAACAAAATATTAATGTTAATATTAATGTTAATACTAATGTTAATACAAAACACATAGAAATACAGCCATATGTAAGAACTATTCAATAAATATAATAATAATGATCACAATTTCAACATTGTCATTGCAAATAGTACACACACATTTTTGAGCTGTCAGTATTTATATGTGTTTCACTAAAAAAGATCTGCATTATTCTCTATTATTTCTATAACCTGTACACATACAGATTATAGAAAACATTAGGAACACACTTATAATCAACTCAACTAAATTATTCTAATGCACATTCATGATGGGAATCGAACCAACAACCTTGCACTTGCAAACACACCACTGCTACACAAACCATCAAATCCTGACACTTTTTCATATACAGTACGGCATTTTAATTTTTTTTCAAACACCCCTGACTGGAAAGCTTCAGAACCATCACCAGTGGAAGAGGAAGGTGCACCAGTGGGGGTCCGTGATTCAAGGACCACCATTAATCAGCCACACAACGCTGGCTTTCGTGCCTCAATAACACTCTGCGACAAAATGTCCTCCAGTGTACCCCGATGAGATCATGCAGAGGAGGTGCCCGCCATTTCAGAGCGTGACAGAGGAGTGGAGGTGTGGGCCAAACTGGGATGACATCAGCGTCCGGTGCTCCCCTCCTGAGCTGCCAGCCGGTGGAGGAGAGGCGTGATGCTCCAGCTCGGCCTGGTCCAGCATCCCTCCACTGACCCGGAGTCAACCATTCTGACCAGAGACATCACGTCTGAGAAGCTGCTTGCACTTCTCCATCTTAAGGAGCATTGTGAGAAGCTTTCATCTGGTGAACGTTTGCCATGTGTGTGTGTGTTACTGCGCTCTGCTCTGAACAAGACGGAAAGATCACGTCACACTGCGGTGTATTGGGAGGGAACACAGCGTTTGATGAGTGTTTGGGAGGCTGAGCATCTCACCTCGGCTGTGGGGAAATTATCGTTTTGGCGACATGCGCTGAAGACAAACGAGCAGGAATATTTATGGCTGCGTGGATTTTGTCGCGTTTTTAAATTGTCGCGTTATTAAATTGGGTTTAAAACGTTCGGTTATAATAATAGATAGATTCACTCGTTTTTGGGAGTAATAAAAGAAAGGAAAAGAAAAGATTAATTCGTTTCACTTTAGAAACACAAATTCGATTTTGTAAAGGAACAAATCGTTTTCTTTCGTTTAGTTGAAGTCAACCGTTATGTAAAACATTGTGTCATTATACGGGCACCGGGTAAATAAGTCGACAAACACGAAAAATGACATTTTCAAACGCAAAATGTACTTCGAAACACGGCACGTACATATTTTCGTTTGTGGAGTGTGTGCAGCGTAACGCAAGCGTGTGTTAACGAAACGTTCGGATGCTTTTTTTTTTAATCTCGGTCGTTTTTCAACAAAACATATTTATCAAAAACATGAGCTCTATAAAATCAATAGTGCACTACCCATTTTAAAGGATCAATGCAGTCCAGAACGAAGCACAAAACATGAGACGCAGAATATCAAAGAGTATTAAAAATACACCTTTGCTTCATCGTAACAAATGCGCAAAAATAAATCATGCAATCTATTAAACTACACGTTTTTGTTTAGACAAAAAAAATCGACGATTGTGCGTGTGTGTGTGTGTATGTGCGAGCACGCGCGTGTGTGGGGGGGCAAAAAGGCCATGAGCACAATTTCCGCACTACCACTTTGTGCGTTATCTCTAGCGTGTATTAAATTTCTTACATACAAAAACACACTGCAAGATGTAAAAAATTATATTAGTATTAAAAATGTAGATAAAACTGAAATAATCTTCGTAAAATCTTTAAAAAAAATCGAATATATGGTGTTGAAAAAGATGTGCACGCGTTCGACGGATTAATCCCAAAATGTTATTGAAAACGAAAATCGTTTAGAAAAAATTAAATAAAGAATTCCTCATAATAATGGGCGTCTATCGGGGTTGGGGGGGCGTGGATGATGAAAGTACGAACGTGCCAAAAAATAGTAGGCTCGCAAATACTAGCTACACATGCCAATGGAAACGAGATAGCAAGCTAGATTTACAATATTTATCTAAAACATATATTGTCGGAACAAAAATGTTTGTGGAATGCAATTTAATAAATAAGCATTACCTAAAAACAGCCACTTGAAATGTTGCTGTACAAAAAAAGCATCTTTTGTAAAACAACATTTTTGTATGTAATAAAATAGCATATACTTATACGTGTCCATACTTTTGAAGAAATATATATTTGATAGGAATAAATACCACCAGCATGCGTTTATTCTGACTGGCAGTTAAACATGGACACACGAGAACTCTAATTCATTATTCACAGCTACTTTTGCAGATTAAAATACTCACAGGTCTCAGGTCCACACTGTGTGCAAGGCCTTTTATACTGGGACAAAATAACGGACTCCCATTATTAATTCACTATTTAGAATCAATAATCGATATATATATATATAAGCTATTATTTTAGAGTAGAGATATGTTTTATTGTATTTTTTGTGTGTTCCTGCGTTTTATTGTGAGACACGTTTAATTGTATTTTATTTATTGAAATAACCGGAATCACGGAGTCAAATTCAGAGCAAACCCGATTACACCTGCACTATATCACTCTTTCGGATTCGAACGAAAGTTGCGTCGTAACCCATTTTTTATAAAACGGCACCGTTAGGTCGAAATACTGCTAGATATTTATAGAACTTAACTGAAAATACTCAGTCGGTGACAAACTCACATCGACGGCGATGTTCTAGCTGTCCGAAGAAAAACAAAGACTTACCTCGGCTAGCGTTAAAAAAAATATCCCAAAGTGCATTAATCCACACTACAATCCCAACCGGCTCCTGGTTTGATCCACCGCGCACTAACGGTCTCGTGGAGATGTTTCCTCGCGCGCGCGCACTTGTCTCGTTCTGCGCTCGGCTCGCGTGCACTTACGGGGAGAACCGCGCGCGCTCAGCGAGACTGATGTGTAATCACGAGATTCTCCACACATGCGCCGTGCGGCCCCGCCCTCGCGCAAACCTTACTCTCAGCTCGCGCTTTTTAAAGGTGTAGTGGGGAAATCTCGCGGATTCCCTTCCGGACTTTCTCGAAAACTGACTAGTTGTTATAATCGAACACGAACCTAGAGCTTTCCAAACGCCAGAAGACTCGGATGAAGACGTCTCGACCTCAAAATGATTACTATTCTCACTCAAGGTCAGATTAAAATGCGTTCATAATCATGCCAATATCACTAAAACAAATTACAACAGCAAATGCATGTATTGTTCCCATCTTTATATCATCTATTAATCCGGGTTGTGATGTTTCTAGTCCCAATTACAGCTGTTCAGGAAAATCTGGAATGCTGACACATCCTCATTGTCATTCTCCATGCATCCATACATTCATCAGTCTTCTAAAATCCATCCATTTCTGGGTCACGTGGAGCTGGAGCCAATCCCATCCTCTTGGCTGGGATTATATCAAAATAAGATACCAAATTGTGGTTTTAAACACTTACTACTGGCTATTTATAATCTTGATATCACTGAAGCAGTTGGTCCAAAAGTTTGGTAGATAAACCCAGTCAAAAGATTATGGGATTGCTCCAGTTCCACAAGACCCCGAAATGGAAGAAGTCATTTTTGGAGCTCCAGGAAGGAAAGGGGATCCATCCATCCATCCATCCATCCACCATTCGAACCAACTACCTGACTGTTCATCTGCCCATTAAATTGTCCAAAAATCAATCCATCCATCCATCCATCCATCCATCTAAAAAGACTAAATAAAAAAAAAACTGAAATCAGAATTAGCCTTTGAACTCCGTAGCGTAAAAAAACAACAACATATATACACTAGTTTAGTGCAACAAAGTTCCCCGTCTCTAGAACACACATCGGCCTCTCCAGGTTCTACAGATATTGATTTCTGCAGTTAATTCATAAAGGTCTCAGCTGTTCTTTTTCAATTAAACCTGCTCTAGTCCAGGTCAAGTGGATCAATGTTCAGCCTGCAGGTATGAGTTCTGAGCAGATTTACTCGGATTGACTAAAACAACATATTGACTGACACTCTCAAGTCCCAAGTTTCTGCTGTTGTGGTGCGAATGATGACCGTAGCTGGAAAGCGAGAAAGATGTGAGTGTCAGGAACCTGATCATATTCAGTTTTACTTTTCTTTTTGACGGTTTGGGTGGCAAAGCCTGTTTTGGATTTACCGTATTTACGCAAAAATATTTGTTTTTATTATTTAAGGTTCTGGTTCAAATGTGTTAAAAATCTCTTAAAAGTACTATTTTATCTGTGTTTAACAAACCCAACTTGTGACTTGTATAATTTCAATATATTTTTACTTGAATAATAGATAACAAAACGTCAATTCTAGTGATCAAGACTTCATTTCCCAAGATCCTTTGCTCTCTAGTCAGAGTCTGCACATGCGCAGAGCAATTGTTTCAAGCTCTCTGTTTATCCAACGGCATCGAGAAGGATTATTATCCCCTGTGCGTTTTGATTGTGTCTGTTCATTGGATTTTTTGAACTCCTTGCTCGCTGGTTGTGCTAAGCTAAGCTAAGCGGTTGTGGTTTGTAGTCTCTGTTTGTTGTAATATAAAATAACAGTGTTTAGTTTAATCTTACTTCTTCCAGTGTTATTTTGTACCTGTTAAGTGTGTTTAATGTTTCTATATTTCTGTTATTGAGTCAATAAAAGCTTCTACTGTAGCACGTCTGCCTACGCACCGTTGTTTCTGACTTGAAATGCGAAAAAATGGGGGCTTATATTTACGCGCATATTTGAAATTGCCGATAATAAGCACCCTACACGTTTTTGAGCGTCGAAAATTTGAAAAAAGCGGAGCTTATACAGTATTTGCGGAAATACTGTAATTCAAATATGCATGTAAATAAAAGCACCAATTTGTTCATATTTTAAGTCTGGATCGATCACAAATACGGTCGCTACGGAAAAAGGTCGCTAGAATCTATTTTTTTTACTCAAGTGAAACGACATCAAAGTGATACATGTAACGAGTAAGTTTTGTTAAAAGAAGAAAAATAAGAAGCACTTAGCCAGGATATTTAGTTTAGGTCAGAGGTTTTAAATCAGAGGGGTGCTTATAATCGCAGAGTGCTTATATTTAATGATAAATATTGCACGTAAATATTGCGCAAATATTTTACTCGCATTACTTCTAAAAGCAGCTAAAGTGGCAGAGAAGACAACGTTCTCCCTCGTTCAAGTCAGAAGAAATCAGACAAGCAACACAAGCTTTGTTGTAAAAGGATGATAAAGAAAAAAAAAAGACGAGTTCAGTCAGCACATAATGCCTGACTTTATCATGAAAGCGTCTGTTGGCAAAGCGCATACGAAAGTCAGGTTTTTTCCGCAAGGTTTTACGTCTTAGACTCTCGGAAACCCAAAGCCACCGTTTTCTAAAGTCCCATATAATAAAGATCCTGCAGCAGGGCTTATGGAACAATAATAAAGCATAAACACAACACAACTTCAACCTTCTGCTCGACCCCACCACCCTGTAGAAACATCAGCGCCTAACAATGGACACGTTTGAAAGCAGGAGCTCTAAAAGTCAACGTTTGATCTTCCAGAAATGCATCGCTTTTTTGTGCAAAAATAATTCCAAGTCTAAATTACTGGTAACGTTCTGAAATGTTCCTGCAAAAAACAACGTGAACTCATCAGCTTTTTAAAACTCTGAGCTTTTTACATAAAAAAAAAATGGAATCAGTTTACACTGTAAAGACAAAGTGAGTTTTATTACTAGAGAGCTGGTTAGGATGGGTAAGTGGATCCATGAGAGGGTGGTAGCGAATCAGTGTCTGTCCATCAGAGCCTTCACATTCTTCTCTGAAGGCCCTTAAAATATCTGTTAATTTTAATATTTTGTCCATGATTACTCATTACAATCCAAACGGTCTGCCTGCTTCTTTCAGACCAGTATGTTTTCAATAAAGTATTTAACCAATCATGTTACAGGCATCATTTGTTGCCATGCAGGTAAAAATGTCTTTTTTAACCCTGAAAAAGGTTTTTGAGGGGCGTGTCCATTCCGATTCAGTTCCTAAACTTCCACCCTCTGACTAGAGAATTGATGAATCAGGAACCTGAATTCAAACCTGCAATCTTTTGATCACAAAACTGACAGTATAAATTACATTATGGACAAAAAGTACATCTAACAAAACGTGATTTTTAGACTCAACAATCTTAAAATCGAATCGTATAAACATGTTTACACAAACCTGCTTGACACGGCGCGACTGGAGAGAAGGAAAATCCAAACACTGGGCAAGGTGGAGAAATCAGGAAACAAGCACGAGGTCAGAACGGCGAGACTAGATACATACAAGACAAGGCTAGAAACAAAAACTAGACTAGGCAAGGGTAAACTGGGCTAGAGTGACAGGAAATACGTCTGACAAACTGGCACAAAACAGAGCACAGGAATGACTAGTGATTAACCAAAGTACACACAGCTGATACTAAGACCTGATTAAAGAGTGAGACAAGATGAGAAGTGATTAATGAATAAACAAGTAACAGCTGGGAACAAAACACAGAAACATGGACCATGGAGACACCAGGAAGTAAACACACATAAACCGGGGGAAAGCCAGGAAGTAAACAAAACAACGATGTTTAAGGGAGTGACACGATTTCCAAAATAAAGACAAACTAAAAGTCCCAAAAAACAAACAAACTCAGTTCGTGACACTGCTACGTTGTAACAAGGAGCAATTGAAGTGATTTGTCTTAAAAGCAGACAATAAGGTAATTAAACATCTTACCATTAAACGTGTCTCTTTGTCTGCAAAATGACTTGTCACTTTTACTTTAATGTAGATGCACTTTATGTATGTAGTTATAGTATAGACACACCTTCCAACCCATAGCCATGTTTAAAAATAACCTTATAACTTAGTTGATTAAAACCAGACTTTTTAAAAGAGGCTTTAAAGTATCGATATTACATTTTAGATATCTTGTGTCAACCAAAAATGATTTTTTTGCGAGGCGTATCGAAGTGAATCAACAGGACTTCCAGACATCACTGACGTCTTTGTGTTTGTATCTGAGCGTGAAGCAGCAGATCCAGCAGGTTGCCGCTGGTTAAGGACACAGATTAGAATATTTCAATCTGCAGGTTATCATCATGACGTCTTCTGAGGACATGTTGAAAACACTTGCATCACCCTGGAGCCGGGATTAGCCACGACAACCCAATTTGAACTCTCTTCAAGACTTTAACGCCTTCACTTTCACACTTTTCCATTCTACTTTAGAAGACGTATGGACATTGTCTGGGTTCTGGGAATGCAGGCGTTATCAAAGCCTCGTTTCCTTGATGTCGGGCGGCTCATTACTCGCTCTGACATCATGAGTGCTTTACATTAAGACACGCTCTGTCCCTGGACCGCTCCCACTTCCATTAAACCTTCCAGAGCTGATTCCGTTGAGATTATCTCACTCCGGCTTCTCCTGTCTCTCTGAATCTGCTATCTGACTTCATCCACTTCCTCCCCCATCCTCCTCTCGCACCCAGAACAAACTTCTCATCCTCTCCTGGAAGTGTCTGGTTTTAACCTCGAGTCAAAGCAGTTTCTGAGAAATTGGTTTGAAATGTTCTTTTTATTGCGGATCATGTAATCCAGCGCGGTGAAGGCTTCGTCGTGGCCCGTGAGTTCTCTGTCCTCCCACCTCGCCTGTAATTACTGTGATTACGCTGCCATCTTTAAAGTCTTCACGGGCAACACGACCAGTTATTTTTAAGCTGAGAAGATTTCATCTTTGCAAATTCTACTTGCTTTTATTAGAAGAGCCATAAGGTGTATAAAATCTCAGATTTCTGTTAACATAATCTAGATTTCACACAAGCATAAATGAATACGCTGTCAATGATTCAGCCAATAGAATTAGAAAAAAAAAAAACTAGTAAAATAGAACTAGTAAATGAACTAGTCAATGCTTATAAAAGTGTCATAATGTGTTCTTTTGTTTCAAAATCTGTGTTTTTAACACATAATCCTATACTGATATATTTCATTTTATTGATGAATTATTTGTTTTTCATTCACAAAGATTTAAATTGTGTTCAGGCTTTTACAAGCTACTGTGTTTAAGTTTTTTTCATTATGCGGGACAAAGTCTGAGACTTTTATCGATACGACTTACGTATTATATTTTTGCTTTTTTTCCAAAATAACTTACAGAAAAAAATCTAAAACTGAAGTCAAACTTGAAGTTCAAGTCAACTGAAAACTACATGTTACATGTACAGTACTAAAAACCTATAACGTGTTTTATTGAAACACTTTACTAAACAGTTACCATATCTTTAAACTAATCCCAAAAAATCAGCACTAAATAGTAATTTTTTTGTTCAAATAAATAGTTTAGTCATTCAATTATAGTATATAGCTTTTGTTCTTATCAACTCAAGAAAAGGAATATTGTGGGTTTGATCAATATTGTTACTAATATTAACAAAAAGCCAATTTTGGAGTTATCAAATATATATAATTGTATGTCTATATCAAACAGCATAAATGTTTTTTCTTTTAGCAGTCCAACCTGCTCCTGAACTCCACTTTCTTTTGCGTCTTCGCACTATAGTCGCACTGCCAAACAAGCGCACGACCTCGGGTGATGGTGACATCATGCCATCGAGAACCTCTTTCACACCAGGAGAAAATCCCGCAGCCTTTTAACCCCCGAGACTCGTCCGCCGCACACAATGGCCTAACACGCCTGATGTTAGCGCGACATTCGGCCCGCTGCGCTGAACTCTGGCGAAAGAGCTTTAAAAGCCCATCGCACACACACGTGACCTCTGTTACTAAATAAATGAGGCTGAGTGGATCCACACGCAAAGCTGCCCACACAAAAGCAGGTCGGGACGCTTCCTCGTCCGCAGAGTCACGATGTTGACTCAAGCTCACCGCAGCTAAGTGCACAATCATGTCGTAATCGCACCCGTGTTTAGTATGAAAATACACTCAACACAAGCCAGGAATACAATTCAAACATCCAAATCCAACTCATTTTCCAACACCATGTTTGTACGTTATTATAAGACAGTTGCTTAATTTCATTGGGAGAAATCCTAAAGTCCAAATCATATCTCACAGAGAAGATGTGTGCCGCTTTATTGGTGTCCTGACAGGCAAGAGTGAGCTGTAAAGAGTACCGGACAGCCATACTTGAGTAAAAGTACAGGTACTTCATGTAAAATTACTCCACTACAAGTAACAAGTCACAGATTTCAAAAAGACTTGAGTAAAAGTACAGATGCTGAATGTAAAAAATGACTCCATTATAAGTAACAAGTCACCAATTTCAAAAAGACTTGAGTCAAAGTAGCAAAGTATCCAATTTGTAACGAACTTGAGTATTTTACTCAAGATACTACAAAAAAACACCAAGAAATGTGAAAACAAACTGTGTTTTCTAAAACTAACACCTCAATGTTTTAAAAAAAGGTACAACAAATGTTGCTTACTGCAGCATAAATCGAGGCTTGTCACGCACAAAGTGTGGTGAATCATCCATTCATCTTTAGTGGAGTAAAGAGCACAGATACTCAATCACAAATGTAGTGGAGTAGAGAGTAAAAGAGGCTTTTATTTTTGATACTCTGTACAAAAAACATACTTAAGTAAAGTAGCGAAGTCCATTTACTCAAGTACTTTACACCTCTGGGAGTGAGACGCATCAAATAATGAATCCTATAGAAGGAACGTTTTCCAATTGAAAGTGTGTCCAAAGCTTGGAGCTATTTTAGCAAGAGGAGGCAATAAAAGCGGCGTGATGACTTTAGCAAACTGCCGAGACTGGAGAGGTTCATAAATCCTCTTTTCAACAGCGTCTCCAGCTGCAGCATCTACAATGGCCGCAATTGTTCCACAAATAATGTTGTTTGAACAGTTGAGACGGGGAATCTGTTTGCTTTACCATTTACCAAAACCACATCGTTTAAAGCCAATCACGAGTTAGGAGGAAAACCAGTGATGGCCAACCTTTATTCCCATATTCACTTACGCATTTAGATGTTTAGATATTAAGGACTTGTACCCCAACAATGACTAATCTAGAATTAGAGGTGAACTTCAGGCGACTCTGAAGGACACATTTATGGATGGTTCTCCACCCGAGCTTCATGCTCCACCACCAGCCATGAACTCTTCAACATGAAAGTTTCTAATTCGTTGTGGCCAGGAAAATCCAAAGCAAAGTCATATTTGCCCCCAAAATAGTGAAGTTGGGCACCAAGGTGTCCACCAACCAGCACCAGCTTCTCCATGACTTGTCCATTTACTAGATGCAGTGATGATTACAAATGCCCTGCTCCCACTGGGGCCATTGTGGTATTGTAGCCGTGGAAATCCCAGCTTGGCGTCCCCAGAGACCCCTTATCGCCAATGTAAAGTGATGATGGCAGCAAGGGTCACGCACACACACATTAGTGGACATTTCCACCTGTCAGTGTGGAGACCCTCACACAGTGTCAGCAACCAGAAGATACTGAAGAACCAATCAGGAGGACACGATGGCATTGATGAGTCTGAAGAAGCCAGGCGTCTTTACATGTTCAGAGGAGGTAGAGTAGAGAAGAAGAGAAGGTTCTGGCAGAAGTAGGACATTTACACGGGGCAGTGTAACACTTCTCTGCCTTCGTGCCTGTCTATTTTAACGGCAGGAATATCCGCATCAATAATACATGGCAACAACAATGCCTGATGGCAGCTGCTGTTCATTCCAGGGGAAGGTAGGAAACAAAGATGAGCTCCTGTTGGTTTTTATTTCGAAATGTTGCACTTAGGAAGGCTCTCTTTGTCAAAGCCTGGGGACGTAATGAGATGCGTGACGTCCATCACTCAGGAAACTTCTCCAGGCTTTTGTGAGGGATTATGGGTCGCATGTTACACGTGAATGGAAGGGACAATGCAGCCACTGGAAAGTTCGGAATGCTATTTGACCTTCGCTCTGGTTTGTGTCAACCAGTCACCTCAAGATGAACCCAAGTTCAACAAAAACACCCTCATCCGTACGCAACGTCAGTCCATCTCTGGTTCACAGGGAGACTGAGCCAATGTTCAACAGAGAATGAAGGGATTAGTACAGTAAGAGTAGGTAATGAATGTGAAGAGTAGGGAATGAAGTGGTTAAGAGTAGAGATCCAAGAGATGGTTAAGAGGAGAGAATGAAGGGATGGTGAAGAGTTTAGAATGAAAGGACGGTAAAGAGTAGAGAATGTAGGGATAGTGAAGAGTAGAGAATGAATTGATAGTTAAGAGTAGAGAATGAAGGACGTTAAGAGTAGAGAATGAAGGAACGGTTAAGAGTTGAGAATGAAGGGAAGGTAAAGAGTAGATAATGAAGGGATAGTTAAGAGTAGAGAATGAAGTGATGTTAAGAGTAGAGACTAAAGGGGCGATTAAGAGTATAAAAGGAAAGATAGTTAAGAGTAGAGAATGAATAAATAGCTAAGAGCCAGCCATAAAGGGTTAGTTAAGAGAATGAAGGGATAGTTACGATAAGAAAATGAAAGGATAAGTAAAAGTAGAGAGTGAAGGGATAGTTAAGAGAATGAAGGTATAGTTACGAGTAAAGAATGAAGAGATAGTTACAAGAAAAGAATAAATTGATAGTTAAGAGAATGAACGTATAGTTACAAGTAGAGAATGAAGAGAAAGTTACAAGAAAAGAATAAAGGGATAGTTAAGAGAATGAACAAATAGTTACAAGTAGAGAATGAAGAGAAAGTTACAAGAAAAGAATAAAGGGATAGTTAAGAGAATGAACAAATAGTTACAAGTAGAGAATGAAGAGATAGTTACGAGAAGCGAATAAAAAATTGTTGAGAATGAAGAATGAAGTAGAGAATGAAGGGAAAGATAAAATAAAGGGATGATAATGAGAAGAGAATGAAGGGATAGTTAGAAGAAGAGAATAAAGGGAAATTTGATGAAGGATCACATCATTAAATTCTCATGCCGTTTTTTAACAAAGACCCAAAAATGGGAATCAAACTTGTTCTGATGAATGTCACAAAGCTTGAGATCCATTTCGAAATGTTCTTCGTTTCTTTATGCTACATTTTAAGACGTATCATTCAGACAAATACAATACAGTATTTTTTTTTAATAATGCAATGTTTACACTTCACCGCTAAGAGGAAGTGAAGCCGACAGGTCTGTTTAGGAAAGAAAATGAAGGTCTTGTAAGCTGAAGATTCCCTTGAGCTTTTAGTAACTTGATGAAAACTGCGTCTGACCTGACAAACGCCTGAAACTCTACTCCACCTGCTGCACCCGGGTCAGTACCTCCAGAACAACACACACACACACACACACACACACACACACACCATGTGTACACGTAAAGCAGTGAATTAAAGTAATGAAGGTTCATCTTTGCTTAATAAACCAACAGTGGGTTGGTTGTGATGTTTACCTATAGTGACTCTACATCACTTATCTTTTCACCTATAGCGCAAAACTGTTACGTGGGCAACATAAAAGTGTGAAATAAGAGCTTGTAAATCAAGTAGTAGAGATACTGGGTAGTCGACCTGTCTATCTGTTCACCCATCCAACCATCCAACCCTCCATTTCTCTACTTTACTTCCTATTTCCCTTTCTTCAAACAAATCCATCCATCCACCCGATCCATCCATACTGTCTATCACGTGTCTTTCTAGTCATTCATCCATTCATTGTTAAGATTCTGTTTATCTGTTTAACCAACATTCATCTGTCTGTCGTCCCTCTATCCATCCATTGGACAATGGATGTCTATACATCGTCCAAACAACCTTCTATCCGTCACTCTGGAAAGATATTTTAAACTGCCTGTTTAACCAACCATCCATCCATCCATTCATCTGTCATTCATCTTTTAACCCATTGGAAACAATACTTTTATCTGACTCTCATTCTCGATCGATCTATCTATCTATCTATCTATCTATCTATCTATCTATCTATCTATCTATCTATCTATCTATCTATCTATCTATCTATCTGTCTGTCTGTCTGTCTGTCTGTCTGTCTGTCTGTCTGTCTGTCTGTCTGTCTATCTATCTGTCTGTCTGTCTGTCTATCTGTCTGTCTGTCTGTCTGTCTGTCTGTCTATCCATCCATCCAATTACCCACTAATCTTCTCATTTATTGGCCAACTTACCCAACCATCCATCCATCCAATTACCCACCCATCCACCCATTGGCCGACTTATCCATCCATCCATCTATCCATCCAATTACCCACTCATCCTCCCATCCACTGGCCAACTTACCCATCCATCCATTCAATTACCCACCCACCCATCCATCCATAGGCCGACTTATCCATCCATCCATCTATCCATCCAATTACCCACTCATCATCCCATCCAATGACCAACTTATCCATCCATCCAATCATCAATCCATCCAATTTCCCACTCATCCTTCCAGTCATTGGCCAACTTACCCACCCATCCACCCCTTGGCCGACTTATCCATCCATCCATCTATCCATCCAATTACCCACTCATCCTTCCATCAAATGACCAACTTACCCATCCATCCATTCAATTACCCATCCATCCATAGGCCGACTTATCTCTCCATCCATCCATCCATCCATCCATCCAATTACCCACTCATCCATCCATCCATCCATCCACGCATCCTTCTAATAGCACCATCACCCTCTCATATCACACGTCCCGGGCCTGTTTGTTGGCTGTGGGTTTAGTGAAGCGGCCTGGACTGCATCAGTAAGATGAGTATTGATCCTGGTGGAGCCGAGTGTCAGTTCACTAAGAGCGGTCGGACCGGCCTCAAGACTAACTGCACTTTCCTTATCGCTAGACAAATCTCAAGAGCATCTCACAGACAATGTGTTTCATCTAAGCCTAATTAATGATTGTGTGCTTCATTTCCAGAGCTTTGCATAAGCAAGCTCTTCTTTAATTACAGCCCACGATCAATGGAGGAATGAGAGGAGACCTGACAGAGCAGCTAATGATCCTCACGTCGTCCCATTCTGCTCAGCAAACCCATCTACGACCTGCGGACCATCAGCATCACTCCCAATATCAGGTGATGAGCGGGTACCACTCGTGGAGCCATCGAGTTTGAGGCTGATCTCGAGCTGGCGTGCGTTTCTTCTGGGTCTCCGGTTTCCCTCCACAATCTGAAAACATGTTCAGGAGAATTGGAATTGGGAAAAAAACAGTTGCTAATGGAGCTGAATGTGTATGTTCATGCCGCTCTGTGATTGGTTGGCTAGTAAACCTGGCTCCGCCTTCAGGCCCAGGGTTGCGTGGATTGGTTGCCGCTCCATCTGGCTGAGAAGTGGAAAAGTGGTTCAGAAAATATATGGATGGAATTAATAGGCTACGAATAAATAAATAAACAAACAAACAAGTGCATCATTATTTACATTTTTATTCAGCACACGCATATGCATACATGGCACGACATGCTTTTAACAATCTTCCAGCATTTGAACATGGGGGTGGGGCCAAGGCGTGAAGTAGTGGTAAAAAGTAAAAATAAAAATGCAATACAATACAATAAAAAAAGATACATCAAAATACAATACACTATAATAAAATAATTGCATGACTTTTATTTTGACATTCTGGCGAGAATTGTGATTAAATTAATAGCTGTACACTCTTATTGACAAACATACGCTTTGAATGAAGTGAATGATCCAAACACACACACACACACACACACACACACACATGCACGCACACACACACACACGCACTAAGGTCACTCACTTCTGCTGAGTTTTCAACGCAAACGTTAAGCCATTTTCGCGATTACAGAGATTAAATCTGGGAATAAACATGTTTGGCCATTTCATCAGTTGGTCTTACGCGGGAATTACGATGAGGCACAAACTACGCACTCGCCGCGTTCCGATCGAATGGAATTTCACAGCATTTAAGGAGCCGTACACCACAGTCAATGTTCTTCGGCTCGTGTCCACCATTTCATCTGCTTTTTCCCTCTCACGCTTTCCAAGAACTATTTTCTGGCTTCAGCCGTTCTGTCAGACTAAGCTACTTCAGCCCAAGACTCTCTATTCATGCTAATTCCTCCCATAATAGAAAAAAGAATCGCAAGAGCAGCACACAGAGCCCTCTAAACTCCAACTCCAAGATCTTCGGCCCCTATGGAGGATCCATGATCCGTCACTTGACACTGGTTTAGAGGATCTTCTGTGTTGGATTAAACACTGGCCCAATAAATAATTAAGCAACGTGACATGGACAACACACCACAGCCTGATTAGATCTCCCAGCATCCCATTGGACCACCGGACACCCTTTGGGATAATATAGGTTGCGGAGAGAAAATTCCGGGCGGCATCAGGGCAATGAAGATAATCCCATGGAGAAGTTATTCTTCGGGAGAGCAGTAATCTCCATCTCAAATGCTGGGTTTTACTACGCGGACAGCCCGGAGAAAAGTGGCTCCATCCGAGGCCGTGTTGCAATCCGGAATCTATAATGGCGCACACTACAGAAGAGCCAAATTGGAGAGGAAAAGACGTAATGTGATTTTCCATTAGGAGATTAAAACGCCTTTCATGGCCGCTTTGCCTGCTAAATCTATAGACGCACTTAAACCAGCGCGTCTCAACCCAACCTCAAAATGTCAGGAAGCGGCCGCCGCTCGGCCTTCTTATGCGATTCAGCCCGTTTCGTAAAATCGCCTGGAATTAAGCGCTCGTTATTTGATCCTTTCATCAAGATTTTCCACTTCACCCATTTCGGGGTAACAAAAATGGGCCCAAAGCGGGAAAAAGGTGGGACGAATATATGCTAGTGAGAAGTTTACCATCCAGTACCTTCAGCATCCTGCAGATGGCGATATTCCCTCGAGAAATTAAGTTCGGTATAAAAAAATCATTCCAATTCAACGAGTAACAGTAAGTTCGTTCTAAGGTAGCGGAGTAAAGAGTACAGCTACTCAACCACAAATGTACCACAATCAAGTAGAAAGTAAAAGTTGCTATTATTTTTGATACTTGTACAAGAAGCCAAAAATACTTGCAGAGTAAAAAAGATAAGATCATTTTTATTCAAATTACTTTTATTTTATTTTTATTTTATTAAAATACTTAGAATAAGTTTATTTTTTTTGTCATTGCACAATAGTGCAACGAAATTAAGAAATTAAGAAGTGTTTTTATACCACTGGGTGACTGGAATATTGAGCCAATCCCATTCACTCTGCAGCTGAAAGCAAGACACGCCCTGGGATAATGGACGGCCAATCACAGAGCGCCTGCTTTGCCCATTCATTGATGGAAAATTAGCTATAATTGAGTTTCATCAATTAGGTTGTGGACCAGATTTTCCATTTCTGGCTCACTGGGATCCAGAGCTGATCCCTGCCACTCTGGGAGTTAAGCCTGGATAAGTTCAAGTTCAATCAAGTACTTCATCAAGTACAATTTCAAGTTTATTTATTTAGCGCTTTTCTTAGCTCAAGACCAACGCAAAGTCAATATGCGTAATTAGAGGGGGAAAATTGTCTTTAAAGAAGAAAAATGTTCATTGTTCAGTGTTAAAAAATGTGGAAAAAGAGTCAGATAAAAAAATTGTTCATCTGTGTTCAGACCAATCACAGAGCGGGACACACACACTCACACACACCTTTTGGCAACCGTCCCAATTAAACAAATACTAATAACAGCAGTAACCAATAAGTTTGCCAGTTCAATTGAACTCTACATAATGTCGCATTAACCTGTGACAAATGACACAAGCGAATACGCAAACGCTGCCAAAGACTATTTGAGAGCAGAAATGAATGTCCCACTTCTGTTTGGGCCTGATTCATCCTTTAATCCGGGTCTAACAGGATTGTTCCATGTTAACAGCGGCGCAAAAATAAATAAAAAAAAACATCTGCGGGTCGAGAGAATCACCGTTGTATCGGAGCGTCGTTCAAATATTCCGTAATGCCAATGATCCCGTTGAGTTAAGCAGACTTCATCATTCACTGATACTCCATCCAGAATAATCCGCCATAATCAATCATATGTCCCACTGGTCAAGGAACAAACACTGGGTGAAGTACAGTATTTTCGCCTGGGGGTATTTTCTCTTGTGTTCATCCGTAGAAAGTAAAGAGATTATGTTCTCCGGGAGTATGTGGGGCAATTGATTGTGGCATTTCATTTACGTCACGTGACTTACCACTTCACTCCCGCTGTGTTGCCAACTGCCACATTCTTAGTTACTCTTCTTTGTAGCCTTAGATGTAAATATATATTCAGATTATCCTCATGGCTACATTGGAAATTAATCGCACAGATCGTGAGAAATTGGATTTCAAGTTTGGTCCATTTTTGCTTCTGTACTGAAATTTTGCTTCTGTACTGAAAAATCAAAAAGGTTTGATATGCATTGTTTTGAAATAGCTTACGTTAAAAATATTTTAAATCCCCTAGACTAAAAATATAGACGTTTATTAATCTCACACACACACGATTATACATGTATATGTACATTTTGTACAGTCGAATCAGGTCAAAAGATTCATTAAAGTTTATAATGTAAATAATGTTTATCTATAATAAATAATATTAACGGAAAAGACAACAATCAAACTTGTGAAAACGTGCGACTTTTCATTTTGGAATAGTAAAAAAAAAATTAATAAAAACACCTTTCGTAAGTCTTATACATCAGTTTAACGGGTTACAATAAAGGTTTATATAGAAGCACAAACTAAAACATTTTTTAGTGTCAAACTAAAATATTTTATTTTAGTGATTTTATTACAATTCTAAATATTTTTGTTTTAATTTAGCTTTTGGCCCAAATTTTTCCAAGTCTCGACACAACACCATTAATCCGTGACAAAAAATCTGAAGAACGTCTGAATGCGCAATTTAATGACTATGATGTTGGACGATTTCAACAAAATGTTTGTTTTAAGTGTCAAAGTTTATTAAAGATTATTAACATCTGGATTCCGCAATACTTGTCCGAATCCCATTGTGAAGCCAAAAAAAAAAATTAAAAATTTGCAATTGTTGTTCAAGTTCGCGTTCTTGAATTCTTGTCCCTACCCTGCTATTTTTCTTCAAGTGGTTTGAAAAAAAAGAGCAGTGGTTTATGGGTAATGTAGAGCAGCTGTGTGAAACAACCAATTTTAATGAATAAATAGATTTAAAAAATGACACCATGTAAGCAAATGGACGCTTTCAAATTAAACGTATTGATTTAAAGGACTCACACATTTAGAATCATGGATTTACGATGTGTTACGCTATAAGGAAGAAGAAAAAATATATTTAATTAAGCACACAAGTTAGTTCTTCACTATGATTGCAAGTTACGAAAAAATCCAATGTCGATGATAAAAATGTTGGTTAAAATCCGTTAATATCAGTCCAAGAGGCAAGATCCTGAAGGAGAAGTCCCAGATCTCCTCATCTCAGTTGGCGATTGGAACGCAACCCATGATGGAACAGAACAATCTGGCCAAAGTGGAGCTGCGCAGCCACAAAAAGAGTTCGTACAATCCGATCTGGCACAGAGACCAACGCTCGGACACAGAGATCCACAGTCGCTTGGTCCGAAACGTGGTCTTGCTCCTCTTGTGCCTGCGAGAAACAGCAGAAGAAATGAAACAAATGCAGGGGCGCGCATGTGCATCTTTAAATAATGTGTAGGCAGACGTGCATCCAAATGAAAATGAAGAACAAGAAGTTAAAAAAATCCAAGGAACAGACACAATCAAAACGCTCGGTCTGCTAAACAGGGGATAATAATTATTCGCTTCGAATCTCTTCACACAGCGTCAGAAAACGGAGCTCGTTGCAAAGACTCTTGGGAAATATACACTAGAATCGACTTGAATCGGTCGTGAAGGACGAGAAGACGTGAGATTAGGGTGGTTAATGTGAGTTGGCAGTAAAGAGCTTGAGTGAGTGACGTAAGACAGGCCGGATCATGTAATATTAACCGTGTGATGGGGAGACGAGGGTAAGTGGGATGTCCTTGGGGTAAAAAAAAAAAAAAAATACAAAATCACCTCTCCATCCTCTTTAGAGCGAATCACACACTGTGTCAGTGAACGGAAACGATGAACGGTAGAAAGAAATGCATTGTGTCGCAACCCTTCAGCCGAAAGAAAGACGTTCAGCTGGACTAGGAAGAGGGAAATGGTGAAATCCACTGCAATCTCCACGTAATCTCTAATCGAAACTGTACAAATGTTATTTCCAGGTGGTGCAGTGCTCCAGACTGATCGTGTCAGAGAGAGAACAAGCTCACGATGTGGAGCTGAGAAGCAGAGGAGTTAAGAGTAGCTGACAAGAGTAAAATACAGTTACTCTGTTACAGTACAAGTCACCAATTCCAAAAAGACTTGTGTAAAAGTCGTAAAGAATTCAATTAATAAAAAAACATTTTACTTGTACCAAATTTACGCTCAAAAAACACTTTATTAACACTTTATTAACAAGGTTTTATTTCCTAATATGGAAATACAATGTAATACCTCAAGACCTCAATGTTTCACAATTGCAGAACAAAATAGATGAAAAAAGACCAAAACGTCAGTCTCAAATGACGTGATTTGACGCAAAATTCACGTTTTTTAGCTGATAAATAGCATCAAGTAATTTGCGCATCCTGCAGATGGCGATATCATCAAGATATGAATCGCGCTAGAAAAAGATAGTGGTTTGTCACGCACAATCACAATGTAATGTGTAACGTCTATTCAAATGTAGTGGAGTATAAATGTATATATGTAAATAAATGGAGAATAAAAATGTAATCATGAAGAGAGTAAATGTTGCATATACTGTACTTTTGATCAAGTACTGTATGTACAAAGTAGCAAAAAAAAAAACAATTAAGTAACAAAGTTGGTTTACTCAAGTACATACCTTTACCACTGCTAAAATATAGTTTGATAGTTTAAAATAGTTTTAAATATAAAAAGTTGACAATGTGTGGGAGAAAAACATTCCGCCTGAAATTTGAACCATTAACAATACAAATTACAAAATTTTGATACAAATCAACTATTATATAAGGTTTTCTTTTGTCCAGTGTACAAAAAAAAATATCTGGCTGATCCGGCCAACGTCAGTTATCGCGAGACTCAAGACGGTGGATTTAACAAGTTTTTAATCCACTAATTACTTTTTCCGTATTTCAAGTTAAGAACAATCACAAATAAACAGAAACACGTCTTTATGCAGGGGCGCGCAGGTGCATCTTTAAATAATGTGTAGGCAGACGTGCATCCAAATGAAAATGAAGAACAAGAAGTAAAAAATCCAAGGAACAGACAGAATCAAAACGCTCGGTCTGCTAAACAGGGGATAATAAGTATTCGCATCAAATCTCTTCACACAGCGTCAGAAAACGGAGCTCGTTGCAAAGACTCTTGGGAAATATACACTAGAATCGACTTTTTATCTATCATTCAAGTAAAACGATATCAAAATGATACGAGTCACAAAATGTTTTGGAATTTTTATTTTGTGCCTGAAAAATAAGGTGGGTGCTTATATTTATACAGTATTTCAAATTATTTTGTCTTTTATTAAACAAAGACGCAAAACTGCACTTCTTTAGAAGCTTAACAAGTATGTAGATGGCGCACTTGCCATTTAATCCCACACACCGTTGTTTTCTAATTGTGTCGGCGTCGGCTCAGCTGGTGTGTTTGAGTATTGCATAACGTGTTGTTCCTTAAATTATCCGTGTTGAATATTTCATGGTGAGATACAGGGGCTGTCAGAGCCCGGCCGAGGATGAATTATTAACACGGCTCAGCCAGAGCTCTTTCAGTTTGTGTGTCCACCAGGACGGCCAACAATAACGTGAAGAGCGGACTGATGCGCTCGGCCCGTCCGGATAATACCATCCCTACATGATGGCCAACAAAAAAAAAACAGTTAGTTTTGCTTAATTGGCAGCATTTATTTGTCGTTTAATGCCAAAGGACGCAGTGTGACAATTACCGTAATTACACGGATATAAGCACTCTGCAAATGTTTTTTCAGGCAAAAAATTTAATTTGCTAATTATTGTTAAATTACAATAATATTCTCTTACATATACTATTCATTCTTTATTTAACAAACCTAATTTGTGACTCGTATACTTTTATTTTTTCTTGAATAATAGCTAAAAAAAAATATAAACACCCTTCGAATGTTTTTTCAGGCACAAAATAAAAACATTTCTGATTAAATTACAATAATATTCTCTTAAATATACTAATCTTTATTTATTTAACAAACCCCTAAATCTTAAATTGAGGCACATTTGATAATATTTTTGATATTCATATTTGAAATTGGCGATTATAAGCACTCCCCCAAGTTTTTGAGCATCGAAAATTAGAAAAAAAAAAGGGTGCTTATATTCACATAAATACTTTAACATAAACACATAAGTACTTTACATTTGTCTGCATATTAAGAAAGTGGCAATAATAACAAAAAAATTTAAGGTTTGTCAATATTGTCACTAGGGGCTGTAAAGTGATACAATAGTCTGTTCCACATCCAATCAACTTGTTTGTTTCACTGAAGCTAATTGGCTGGAAAAAAATGACGTCATAATTTACTTATGGCCGTGCGACGGATCAGTGTGTTGCTGTTTTTGTATTAGCAAATGGATATATCAGATTAGTGCACTTTCTCACCAGCCAATCAGAGTAAGGGCCGACCACACGTGAAACTTGGGCCTGAAATCCAAGCAAACAAAAAATCCGAAGCGAAAAAAAGTTTCAAACAAAAACGTGAAGTATGCAAGCAAAAAATAAAACAAACGTAATTGCAAGCGAGAAAAAAAAAAAAAAAAAAAAAAAAAAAAAAAAA
>MU204318.1:4456411-4467172 GCA_017309775.1 Paedocypris sp. Pulau Singkep | reverse complement strand
GTCAGAAACGCCCACTTTTGCCTTGTCCTCACATTGTTGTGGAATGTCAGGTGTTAATATCTCTGAAATGAACAGTTCAAAAATAATTCTGAGTAGACAGAATTCATCCCAATGCAAAGAAGAAAAGTTCAAAGTTTATTTTTAAATGTTAATACAACGGGAAAGGTGGGTCCCCATAACCCACCACCAGACCAGGTTTATGAAAAAAGTCCTCACAACTCACCCGTACCCGTATGTGTGTGTGTGTGTGTGTGTGTGTGTGTGTGTGTGAGAGCGAGAGAGAGAGAAAGAGAAACGTGGATGAAGGGAGAAAGAGAGATGAGAATACAGAGAGAGAGAGAAGAACAGAGAGAGGAAAGTGAGTGAGAGAGAGAATTGATGAGAAAGAAAAGAGAGAGACGCTGAAAAAGAGAGAGTGTGTGGGGCGAGATAGAGATGGAGAGAGATAAGAAAGAGAGAGAGAGAAATGGATGAAGGCAGAAAGAGAGATGAGATATATATAGAGAGAAGAACAGAGAGAGAGAGAGAGATGATAACTAGAGAGAGGAAGAAAGAAAGAGAATAGGGAGAGAAAAAAGAAAGAATAAGAGTTGATAGAGATTGACAGAAAAAGGAAGTGAGAGAAAGAGATAGAGAGAGAGAGAGAGAGAGATAGAGTTATGAGAATTAGAGAAAGTTATGAGAAATACAGAGGGAGAAAAAGAGAGAGAGAGAGAGAGAGAGAGAGAGAGAGAGATAACTAGAGAGAGGAAGGAAGAAAGAAAGAGAAAAGGGAGGAAAAAAAGAAAGAAAGAAAGAGGAAGACGGAGGGTAAAAGAAAGAGGAAGAGAGAGAGAGTTGATAGATTGACAGAAAGAGGAAGTGAGAGAAAGAGATAGAGCGAGAGAGAGAGAGAGAGAGAGAGAGAGAGAGAGAGAGATAGTTATACAGTACATGCACAGTTTCCTCTTTACTTCAGAAACTATATCTCAAGTTGTGATAGTTGTTGTGTGATTAAATATGATAAAAGTTTCCTGGAGGTGATAAGAGTTTCCTGATCCGCACGGTTCGAGACGGAATCAGAACAGAGCTCAGTCTTCCAGCGCCGTCAGACAAAACAATCCATTCAGAGACGGAGAGCGTGTCTGGAACAAGACAAAGACTCCGGCACATTCTGTAATTACAGCGTTTAAGCCGAGTCATATCATCCGAGTGAAGTTTAAAGAGTCAAACCATTACGCTGGATTCACAGCGCTCAGGTAAAACTACGAGGGTCCGACTCTTCACTTGAGGGTCCGATGGAATATAATCAGGGATTAAAGCAGGTTACTTTCCACGCAGAATCAACAGTTACAAAACAGATCAAACAGAAAACTTCTCATTTATGAACAAAATAGTAAAAAAAAAACGTTTACAAATGGCACAAATATCCATAAAGTGTGAGACAGAGCATTTTGTACAAGCACACTATGGTCTTATTGATCTTGTATAAGTGTAAGTACAGTGAATATACGAATTGTGTGAACATATTGTAATTATGGTCATCCATTTAATTATAATTTAAATATAAATAAACATAATTTAAATTGAATTAAAAGTGCTTTTGCTTTGTTTTCATTTGGCGTCTTGCTTTGTGTCTTTTATTTTGTTGTGTGCTGTGTGTGTTGTTTTGTTGCGTTTTTCCTTGTGTGTTATGTATTTGTGTTTTTCTTTTGTTTTGTGTGCTGTGTGTTGTGGTGTTTTGTTGTGTTGTTCTGATTTGCTTTGTTTTATTCTTTTATATAAAATATTTTCAATACATTCAATACAATACATTTTCTTTCTAGTCTATTATTTTCTTAAGTTTAATAACTGATGGCAGGTGCATCTGTTTTTGCAAATTAACTTTTTTTTAAATCAATATTGTGTTTGATCTCCTCACAGGAGGCGTCTGCACTACATTACCCATAGTACCTTGCGCTCCAGAAAATACACACAGAAAAAGAAACTGTGACAAAAATACGGTATTTGTACTTAAATGCTTGTAATACAAATTTTAAAGAAAATAAAAGCGCTTTTGAAACATGGTATGGGTCATATTTTGTGTTTAAACTCAAAACTTTAAACTGGAAATAAGTATTTAGTAGCATTTTTGGTGACATACACCTTCATGATCAATGACAATTTTCCAGGTGCTACTGTAGCTTCATAAAAGTATATTGGCATTCATTGGTCCAGATGCCCACTGGGCCTTTGTTTTCCTTATCATTCATTGTTTCAAAGCCGGGTTGTTACTTCTCCAGCCTAGCATAAACCCAATTTCAGATAAAGAACCCAAATCCAACAAAAACTTAGATTAGGAATGAGTAAGGATCCTCTGGAGACAGAGCTGTTTGCAGGCCAGGCCTTTCTTCATCTGCTGACCTAGATCGATTCAACCTTTTAGCTTTGTTTCCTCACATACAGAAGAAAATAATAAAATGGATCACAAATGATCAAACATTCTTTTTTTTTAACAATGCTACTCGAGAGATCACTTATCACAAACTGTACAGACAGTATACATTATAAAGCATATGTGTCAAACTCAAAGATTCTTAAATATGAAGCTGTTATTATGGGTAATAATGCAACATGATGATGATGATGATGAAGAAGAAGAAGAAGAATGGCATGGCACGGAAGAAATAGACAAAAAAGATAAAAAGAAAGATGAAAAGAAGAAAAGGATGAGAAAAGGATGAGAAAGTAAAGAAGATGTGGCAGTCGAAGAAAATGTTCAGAAGAAGACACTTATTCACTTATTTGATCCCATCAATGAGAAATTTACACCAATTTTAAGCACCAATCACACACACATACTACATATCCCATAATGCAGTGCTCTGGCTGTCTCACCTTGTATGAATTACAGTATTTTTCGCACTATAAGGTGCATCAAATTTCAAGGCTTACCGTAAATATAAGTCTATTTTCTATTTTTTTTTCGTTATCATTAAAGGCTTATTGTCCATATTATAATTTATATAATTGTAATAATGAATTGTATTAATTTTATTTTATTTGCACTTCCGAAAAAACATGGCAAGTGTACAGTCGGTAATATAAACTCACACATTTTATTTATTCACGCTTTTTTGAAGCAGGTTCTTTCAAATGTGAATATTTTTGACCGGAACTATTTTTACGGAGGACAAAACATGTAAATGATGTGAAGATTGTGTTTGATCAAGTTGTTTTCATCCATTTTGATGTTCAAAAAAAAACGTTTTGTTTAAGTGTGTTTTATAATCTGCATGTTTATTCTGTTCGGGCCCTGGTTAATACTGTTATTAATCTGGATTTAATCCACTTTTAACTTCTTCATACTTCAACTTCTTCAGGTCAGGCGGTTTTCCTTCCTGCTCACGAGAACTTTACCTTCTGGAATGTTCCGACAGACTGAATAGTGTACAGTAGTTATAATTCAGGTTGATTATAGACTGTTGAGAGGATGTTCTCTTTTCTTTTGACCCCGTTCCTCGCCATCTTCCTCCAGAAGTAATTGCAGCTCTCGATTCACACACAAAGTGCGCATTTCACCCACACAATGAATGTAAATTGCATTCGTTTCAATTCCGCCACTAATGTTCTTCATGTTTGCTGCTGTTTCACGCCAAAGCAAACAAAATGGAATACGGTTTCGTTTGGTGGCCGGTTCTGCCTTGTCGGAGAGGAACTCGCTTGGTTTGGCCGTCGTCCAGCAGATGATTATGTTCTCTCTAATCAGGCATATAATTACATCACAAGAAAAAACATTTCAAAAGCAAAAAAAAAAAAAAAAATCTATTTATTGTAACCAAAAAATAATAAAAAGAAAAGAAAAGTGAATTTGTGTGCAATCTGAAAACAGGCCTCATCATACGTGTTTGTGTTTTGACATATTTATATATGTACATTGATTGATATTTATTATATTTATATACTGTATTTATTTATCTATGTGCATTATTAGGGCATCTATGTGTGCGTGTGTGTGTTTATGTGTGGTTATTGTATGTAAATACATGTTTATGTATTGCAAAGTATATGTATATTATATATTATTACTATACAATAAATCACATTTATGGAATATTAAATAAGTATAAAACTTAAATTTTGATGCAATTTTAGGATTTCATTAAAGATTAACTCCACATTGATTTTTTTTTCTATTTTGTTTCAAAAAAAAAAAATACTGTAATCAAATATTTATTTAAGCAATGAAACTTTCATTTTCAATAGCACCGAAGTGATCACTAAAAAATAAGTTTGCGTTTGAATTTAGTTCATTTCTGCGCATTCAAGTGAACACGAAGACAAACTCGATTCGAGAGAACCTGCCAATCAGCAGCAGATGGGAGGAGCTACCACACAATGGGCGGGGACTGTGCCAGCACTGATGTCATTCAGCAGAAAACGTTGATGCAAATCAGTAAATTTGTGAAGAAACTTTCAATACTTCGTCCAATCAGGAACAGTGGATTTTAATTAGGAGTTTTTTGCTGACTTAGAACCAATTTAATAAAAGCTGAGGACCAAAATGCAGTTTGCTTTGAGTGACAAGGTAATTAGTCCATTATGTTGTTGGACTAATCATAAATTGTTAATTAAATATTGTTCCATAAATTCCATAGCAGACTGGGAAATTAGCAAATTGATAAATATGGGAGAAAAAAATGTAATGCGAGTCTACTGGCCTGTATACTGGGGAGAAGTGTATAATGGCAGCAGGTAATAGCTGGACCAGTGAGCGGGTGATGGAGGGAGAGAAGCCTTTATCTGGGAGACGAGGACCGTGCTCTATCTAATGAGGGGGCAGATCCATATTGACCACCACTCCACTTCACTTGCTGCACTAATGCTGTGTGTGTGTTTATCACAATGTTTGAGTGCTTTTGCCTTTACTTCACTTCAAATACTGAACTCTGCCGATCTGATTCTCAACGCTTTAACCCTCTGTGTGTGTGTGTGTGTGTGTGTGTGTGTTATACGCTTTGGTTTCATTTTTGAACTGACGCAATGACTGTTGCTGTCAAGAGGCAAGACACAATGATGAACTGCAGTGGTTGTGTGTGATTTGATGAAAATGTTTTTGTTTTTAAAATTATGTGGGGAAAAAATTCAAATGATTCCAAAACAGAGCTCAATGGATTTTTTTTTAAATAGAAATAAATTAAATACAAAAAACATAAATATATACTGTTTACATGTACTATGTATGTATAGTACATATACATACACTACTTAATATAATGTACATAAAATATTAATAATATTAGTTATAAAATAACTGTACAAATATTCTTTTATTAAACAAGAAATCTGATTTCTATGTGTGTGTGTATTATTTCATTTTGCATTATCTAAAATTGAAAGCAATAATGTAATCACTGGTATATGTATACATATGTATATTATACAATATTCACATACTGTACATATCAATAATGAGCATTTATATATATACAATACGTACTTGATATACTGTAAATAAAAATATTAATATTTGTTATAAAAGAAAAATACTGTAATAATACTCTATTAATAAACAAGATGTGAATGTGTGTGTGTGTGTGTGTGTGTGTGTGTGTGTGTGTGTGCATGTGTGCGTGCGTGTGTGTGTGTGTATGTGTTATTTCATTGTGCATTATCTAAAATTGAAAGCACGAATGTAATTACGACAAGTGAAAAAAAACAAAAAACAAAAACAAAACTATCCTAATAATGAACAACAAAGTGATCGCATTCTAAACCTCAAGTCTTTTTCAAAGTCTACAAGAACAACTGTTTGATGAAATATTTACTTACGACATAAATACTTTATTTTGCACCTTTAAGCACCTCGGCCTCCTCTAAGAAACATCAATCGGCAAGAAAATCGACTACGTGTCATTCATTCGTTTAAATGTTTGTGTAAATCTGAATGTTGACTGGAGAATTTATGCAGAAGCATTTCTATTGAGTGTTAAAATGATAGCGAGGGGCTTCTTTTGTACTGCAGCTGGTTTCTGTAGAGACAAGTGCATTAATATTGATGGTCCAGCACAAAGCAGGCGAAGCTGTGAATAGGAAACCAGATAGTGAGAAGCTCTTCAGATGGGCAGAAGGGCACCTGTGATCTCAATCACACAATCACACACACACACATACACCACAGTGTAGTTCTGCTCACTTCATACACATTTTGTAATAAAAACAAGCAATTATGGGGCAGAACATTACTGTGGAAATTCAGTTTTTAAGGGATCTATCTATCTATCTGTCTATCTATCTATCTATCTATCTATCTATCTATCTATCTATCTATCTATCTATCCATCCATCCATCCATCCATCCATCCATCCATCCATCCATCCATCCATCCGTATGTCCAAACTTATTCAAACTCACACATAAAAGTTTTGTTCGTTAACTGACTTGACACTTACTTAAAAAAAAAATAACAATAATAATAAAATAAAATAAAGAAGCTGACAAAATAACAGCCACACAATAAATAAGAAAGCATTTTCTTCACACAATGATTAAAATCCCCACTATAAACCACAAAAGAAATGTTTAGAGAGTGTAAACAGGAACAGGAAATACAGAAAACACGAGCAGTTGTTCAACAGTGTGTGTCCTCACAACAACACGTTTCCTAAATGTGCTGCTCGAATCGTCACGTATTCTCCAAAACAAAGACATTCCATGAAGCCACATTTGCCCGAATGTACTTTTTAATGGCTATTATTCGCTGCAAGAAATACGACATGTTCCTTTGGCTCCTTTCTCATGCAGATGAGGTCCACAAATGCCACAGCTGTACACATCAACACATCCGCCATTATGTCTCCCTGTAATTATCACAGACTTCATCAAAGCCTCCTGCTTATCAGATGATGTACTGCGGGGACTTCTGCTTAAAGACAATCCCATTCGGAAAACCAATACTCAAATGGGGTTCTGCACCCAGTTAAAACGCGTGTACGACATGAGAGGAGAGAAAACTGGACAAATTCATCGTCACAGAGGATTCTGGGTATTTAATTTAGAAAGGAAAGCCACCTGAGAGTGAATCTGCACCGGCACTGACTAAATAGGCCTAAATGATTTCGCTGGAAACTGATAAGGATCAGAAAGCAAGAGCCAGCAAATCCCAATATAGAGTCACACTAGAGTCAAATCTTCTTGTATCTTGTCTTATATGGTATTGGAGTTCTTGTGACTTGTGTTTTGTTTAAACCGTTTCTTGCCGTCTATATGTTGGACTATATTTAAATATATTGTCGTTATTTATATTGGTTTTTCAGTGTGTATATTTTACCATTATCTTATCTTTATCTATCTTTTTGCACCAAACGGAGTAGCAATACTCTACTCTACTCTACTGTACTCTACTGTACTCTACTCTACTCTACTCTACTGTACTCTACTCTACTCTACTCTACTCTACTCCACTGTACTGTACTCTACTGTACTCTACTCTACTCTACTCCACTGTACTGTACTGCACTGTACTGTACTCTACTGTACTGTACTGTACTGTACTGTACTCTACTCCACTGTACTCCACTCTACTCTACTCTACTGTACTGTACTCTACTCTACTCTACTCTACTCCACTGTACTGTACTGTACTCTACTCTACTCTACTGTACTGTACTCTACTCCACTGTACTGTACTCTACTCTACTCCACTGTACTGTACTGTACTCTACTCTACTCTACTGTACTGTACTGTACTGTACTGTACTCTACTCCACTGTACTGTACTCTACTGTACTCTACTCTACATATCACGGTAGTGTCCAGACTTTAAATACATTATAGGCAGAATTTGTGTTTTTAATTTAATTTAATTTAATGTATTTATATTTTTACCTAAACATTTTGTTTTTGTTTGAATTGTAACTTTATTTTAAGAGATTAGGCGCAGGGGTTAAACTGGGGAAGCATTTTTTATACTATTCTATGCCAACACAAAGCCCCGCCCTCCTCACAGTTAAAACAACCAAAAAAGAGGCGTCTACATAAAATCGGCGTGGGATGATTTGCATGCGACAATCATAAACCAATAATAATAATATGGAACAACGTAATTCAAAACGGGACGTGCAATTTAAATCTCTAACATGGGACGATTCCATATTTTAACATGGCAACACAATTTGAAGAATTTAAATCCAAACCAGAAACAACACAAAAGTAGTACTCTACGCTTTTCTACTGTACTCTAATCTACTCTTTTCTGTTAAAAAAAAACTCTTTTCTGGTAAAAAAACTGGTAAAAAAAAAAAACCTACCGGTAAATTGTAACTTGTATCACTTCAATTCAAGTAAGTCGTTGAATAATAGTTCAAATTAAACCCCATAATCCTTCATTGAGGCCTTAGGCTACCCATGAGCCTCTAGTGCTGCCAGACTAAAGCTGAGCTCACTTTTTGTTGACGTGAATATCAGAACAGTATCGTATCTTTTCTATCTTTTTTTTTTTTTTTTCCCAAAAAAGGGGTACTTATATTTGCGTAAACACGGTATATAAAAATTATGCAATTCATGGAAGTGTAACAGGTATCGTGGCACAACTCAACACCAACATTCACGTTCCACCCCTAGGTCACACCATCCTGTTTGGCCTCAACCATGAAACGCACGCAATAAAAACCACATATTTTTCATGTTAAGCGCCTGGTTGTGTATAAATAAATGTCCCTGGCACTCTCCAGATGGTCAAAGACCCCTACAGTGAGGACCGCTCTGGTCAAGCTCGGCCTCCAGAAACCACCACACACCCAGTCACGTGACCACAAGCCCGACACGTATGCATGTTGGAGCGTAAAGTTTACCTCGGAGTGAGTGACGGGGGTCTGGCTGATGCCGGCGTTCACCGAGGTCCAGGAGCGTCCGGTGAGGACACAGGCGAAGAGCGGGTAGAGATCTCCTGCTCCCAGTCGTCTGCTGTAACGCTCGATGCCTTTCAGGTCTCCTTTTATCAAGCCCTGCCACAGCTTGCAGTAGTCAAGCCTGAAGTCCTGCTTCAGCACCTTGGACAGCGGCAGGGAAGATAGTGGCGTTTCTGCATCAGTAGCTCGACCCAACACTAATAATATTTATTATCTTTTTCCTAAGTTCAAGTTCAAGTTCAGAGAAATGTCACCGTTTTAACTGTCTCAAAGCGCACAAAATCTTTAAACACAGATAAACAATAGGCATTTTTCTTCTTTGAAAACTATTTTTTTTCCTTTGCGTTGGTCTGGAATTAATAAAAGCGCTATTTACCGTAAATAAACTCGGACTTGAACTTATTAACCCTATCATTAATAATAAATAATAATTGATAATACATAAGTATAACCCTATAATGTTCGTTTCAGGAACATCAAAAATGTTCCCGGGTCAATTGGACCGGGGGGGGGGTCTTTTATTATGCATATAAGTGTCAGAAACCAAAAAGTTGCCCAAAACAGTGTGTGTGTGTGTGTGTGTGTGTGTGTGAGAGAGAGTGTGTGAGTTTGAGACAGTATATTGGTGTATTATGTCTCATTGTTGCAAGGAAACAAATAGTATTTGATCTTTCTGACACTTTTTAGCTTCCATTTTGTCTGAAGGGTCAAAATTGACGTGAACATTATCTTTGTAACAAAAACGTGTAGCAGACGTTACAATTATGTGAATGGGACCAATTTTTGTTTATATGTAGATTACACTAACTAAGACAAGCAGGGGAAGTTTCAAAGTAGAAAAAATACTTTTAGGTATCACTTATTTTAAACTTTTAACACGAACAGTATCTTTGTAACAAACCTACATGTAGCATAGTGTTACAAATATGTGAACTGAATTATTATTTTATTATATGATAATTACACTAAAAAAGCCAAGCAGGAGAAGTTTCAAATTGGAAAAAAACTACTTTTTCAACATGTTATGTTAAAGAACACACGTCAGAACGGGCTCAAATTGTGTGTAAAAGTCTGCGTTTTTTGTTTTATAAACGATGGACAGATACACGCTAAAATACATTTACTTTACAGTCATTTAGCAGACACTTTTATCCAAAATGACTTACATTTCGTTATATTTTTTTACAATTCCTGCTTTTCCTGGAAATCGGACCCATGATCCAGTATGTCCAACACCAGCGCTCTACAGACTGAGTTACTGGGAAAACTATTCTACTACTGGGAAAGGAATTGGTAATCTACGTCTACACGTAACGCCTGATCTGGTGGTCTTACCTGATATAGGCCGTGGTCCAGTAACACTATTTCTGTCTTTTTGCTTTTAGGACATTTTCGCACCAGCACATTTCCAGGGTGAGGATCACAGTGAACAAACCCATGGACGAAGATCATCTCACTGTAAATCTTGCCCATGTTCTGGGAGATCTGGGGAAAAAGACAGTGAAAGTCTTAGATATGAGCAAAATGTGAAAGATAAATCTGGCCTTTACTTGATGGTTGGTGGCTTTAAAACAGATCTTGTAGATTAGACAAAAATTTAACAAAATTATTAAACAGTTTTTAGATCAGAAAGTGTATAGGTTTGGCCTATACCATTTGTATAGAAATATGGCCTTTAAAATGCATCTAAAATAAAAAAAATAAATAAAACATTGCAGATTAGTTTAGTCAGATTTTAAAAATACGAAAAAATATAAATATAAACAATAATAAAGTACAAATTAATAAAAACATTTAAAATCATAAAATGAAGAAATAAATACAAAGCAATGAATACAAAAACATATTACAATATATGGTAACATATAAACCTAAACATATTATTAATTGACA
>MU204318.1:4446281-4456311 GCA_017309775.1 Paedocypris sp. Pulau Singkep | reverse complement strand
TAAAAATTGTACAACAAGTATATTGATAACAACAATTTGTTTTATGAAAATTCTCTTTTTTAAAGGCCGAGTTCCCACAAATCTGACCCCATCCGGGTCGATAACAAAGTCCTTCCACCAATCCCACAAAAAAAAAAAAAAACCGCATAAAATCTTTCCGTCCAAGCACATGTAGAGCTAATATAACGTTACATAAAGCGCCAAAAATGCCTTTGCACCAACAGACGAGAAAGTATTTATTATAAAACAACCCCGACGCAATTATTCCACCCACTCTTGCTCTTTGAAGATAAGTCACGATAAGTATCTCCCCTCAGCTGTGGCGTAATGCAAAGAGCCAGTGTGAAGTGGGATGAGGAAATGTCAGGCTGAAGCCCAGAAACACATCAGGCCGTTCTCCCCAATCAATGGCGCTCGTGCAAATTGTTTCGTTTAATTGTTTCGCCGCTTTATTTACATGGATTTTCAGTGTCTGTGTGGATCCCGAGATAAATCTTTACTAGAAACGTGTGCGCGCAAGCCATCGTTTATTGTATAGTCGGCTGAAAGGACGGAAATAACATATGGATGTTTATTGGAAACGAAGCGAACGAAAATCTGTTGTGATTCGACGCAATTTACTGGAGAAATGTTGACTCTTAATTAACTTCTATACGTCGGACACATCTCTAAGGGGTTGTGAGGAAACGTTGGAGGATAAAGTAGAAAAAGATGTGAGAAGTAAGTGAGTGAGATTGTCAATATGGCCACTAGGGATTGTATTAAAATGATCAAAACACATACAGACAAAGAGCGAAGTGACACACAAATCTGGAGCAGTGGGCAGTCTTAAGCCAAAGGGCATGTTGCATGTTATAGTATACGTATATAGAAGGGATATA
Organism: Paedocypris sp. Pulau Singkep; assembly: GCA_017309775.1. Lineage (NCBI taxonomy): Eukaryota > Metazoa > Chordata > Actinopteri > Cypriniformes > Paedocypris > Paedocypris sp. Pulau Singkep. The sequence continues at coordinate 4,455,430 of MU204318.1, read as the reverse complement.
TTACAACTATTATTATTATTATTATTATTATTATATAATATAATTATAAAAAAATATATAATTATAATACATTATTATTTAATATATTTATATAAAATAATATTATAATTACAAATCAATTTATTAATTTATATTTAAAAGTTATTTTTGAAATACTGTATTATTATACTGTATGAAATTTTGAAATTATTATTATTATTATATCACAATTCATACAATACAACTACTACAACAACAACAACAACTACTACTACTACTACTAGTATATAATAATAATAATAATCAAAATCATCTTCATCACAATAATAATCATAAGAATAATAGTACTAAATAATAGTATTTCGAGTATTACAATTTAAAAGTACCTTTCTAGAATATACAAATAATATAATTTTCTAGTAATTAAACTAGAAAAAATTAAAATCCAAATGTTCTATTTTTATATAAAACACAAAAATTGAAATACTAAAAATATATACAATGCTTGTCGTACTTGAGCGCGAATCAGAATAAAAGACACTTCAAAGGCCAATGTTCTAATATGTATGTAAATATCATTTTTTTTGTGGATTACAAGGCGCTGTCAAGCTAAAACATTTTTTAGAACTTTCAGTGTGCCATATAGTCCAAATATTACGGTATGTTAATACAACAAAATCATCACAACACAAAGCACAGAACAATTACAACAAAAGAGAAAGCATTTAAATACACGCCATTAATAAACGCTACTTTCCGGTCCTTTCTTACCCAAAAACAATAACACATCACAGAAGAGCACAAGGTCAGACACTCAGATCCCTAACTTATCCGGAGCTCACCATAATAATGATAATCACTACACTAAGAGCAATGCATCCTGGGAGCCCTGAAGGCCTGATTGGGCATGCACACACAGCGCGGGGAGTTTTAGTATGCTAATAAACACTTTAGGATGCGGTGGATGAAAAGCTCATCAACAGTGCCCTTGGAGGAAAGACACAGACCGATATCCCCCGGCAGAGACCCCAACCAAGGGCATGTAAAAGGCAGATTAAAGAAGAGTTGTGTGTGGACCAAAGCAAACCTGATGCTGCCACAAAAAATGGAATGACTTGAAGTAGATGCTATGGACACACACACACACACACACACACACACACACAAAGTTGTGTGCACTTTAAAATGTTTATATGAAGTGCTTTGCAAATTATAAGTGATACTTCTCTCATGTAACAGTTATTCTGTGCTTTTATGAACCACACACACACACACACACACACACACACACACACACACACTGTATGCTTACCTCCTTTTTAATAACTTTGTGTGTCCATTTGCACACAGAAACAGACATACGTTCTGCACATACACTTCTCATTTTAATAACGGTTTGTGTTCATCTATACAAACACACTATAAATGTGAGAATGTGTGTGTATAAATAATAAATAAAATGTTCGGCTCAAATTGACCCATGTTATAAATTATTTTAATATTTTAAATACTGTAAAATATTGTTTCACTTATAAACTTCTGCTTGTCTTACTAAGTGTAATCTACATATTGCAAAGATATCGTTCAGGTCCTTTAAAAAAAAAAAAAAAAAAATTGACCTTTCAAACAAAATGGCTTGTCTTAGTTAGTGTGATCTACATATAAACAAATTCAGTTCTACATGTTGTATTTCTACAAAGGTAATGTTTGTACCCTTCCAACAAAATGGAAGCTAAAAAGAGACAGAAAGACCAAATACTATTTGTTTCCTTGTAACAATGAGACATAATAAACCGCTGTCTCACACTCACACACACACACACACACACACACACACACACACACACACACACTGTTTAGAGGAACTTTGTGGTTTCTGACACTTATATGCAGAATAAAAGGCCAAGGGTCAAACTGACCCGCGAACATTATTGATGATTCTCTGAAGTGAACAGAACAGGAGGGTTAAAGAATACAAAAACTGTGTTTGTATGTGTGACTCGAAACATTCATCTACACATCAATCAACAACACTTCACAAGACCCTTCATCCATAAATGTCGGCGTTGGAGGCGAACGCATGAGCAAGTGTAAATACTGTACGAGCAGCAGTGACCAGCGATCTTACATACTGTCCGAGTGACTCAGCGCCGCTTTACAGTAGCACCGTGTGTGTGTGTGTGTGTGTGTGTGTGTGTGTGTGTGTGTGTGTGAGAGGGTTTCCAGCAGCCAAGAATCAGGACGGCCTTTTCAAAAGGAGTCTAAAAATAGCCCGAGCGAAAGAAAGAAAAAAAAAAAAAGAAAAAAAGAGACCAGGCAGGTGTCGACATTGAGTTCTGAGCTTCTAGCGCTTTCCATCTCAACTCGTCTGGATGTGGTTCATGTCACAGGACACAAAGAAATCAGCGAGCGAGTGACAGAGGAACAGACAAGGGAGAGAGAGAGAGAGAGAGAGAGAGAGAGCTTGATTATTACCTGCTCTACCTGGGCATCACCTGAGCACAGCTGCCCGCCGCGTCACAGCAGATTGAGTTTCTTCAGAAGAGACGATGCAATTACTCCCACGCTGAATAAAGACTCAATGTGGATCTTCTCCACCAGCTGAGCGGCTCTCACCACAGCTAGACACACGCCACGGGACAGCCTGGTTCTGATGGGGTTTTCACTGGCGCTATTATTTTTTTTACGTTTTTAATTTAGTCAAAAGTTTAGTAAAACTTACAGTACTGTTAGACTTACAGTAAAACATATTTTCGTCTCACACACACACATCACACTTTCTCTCTTTCACACACACACACACACACACACACACGCACACACACACACACACACACACACCACATCACAAACAGATACACACCCAACACTTACTTTCTTTCTCTCTATCTCTCTCTCTCTCTCTCTCTCTCTCTCTCTCTCTCTCACACACACACTTGCTCTTTCTCTCTCTCACACACACACACACACACACACACACACACACACACACACAGACATCCCACTCTCTCACTCTCTCTCACACACACACTCTACTTTACTTTACAGTCATTAATCAGACTCTCTCCCATCTGTAAACACACAAACGTAAAATACTAATATAACAATAGTTAGTGCATATGTACCATTATGTGTGTGTGTATAATGGCATATATAGTCTCTCTGTCTCTCAATTCATCCATAAATATATACTTCTGTCTGTCTGTAACTCTGTATATTATATAGATTAATACATTTTATTTATAAACATGTTAAGAGAATGAGAAATAGTGTCTTTCCATACACACATATGTAAAGTATATACAGTTTATGCAAATCTTTAGCAATTAAGTAGCATATGTCTTCATCCATAAATTAATCTTTCTTTCTGTCTGTTTACAACTCTATATATATACACATATATACATACATATATATATATATATATATATATATATATATATATATATATATATTACCTACAACTATATATATATATATAAACTATAAATGTGTCCAATAGCCTATCTCTCCCTCTCTCTCCCTCCCTCCCTCTCTGTCTCTCTCTCTCTCTCTCTCTCTCTCTCTCTCTCTCTCTCTCTCTCAGAATAAATATAAAGAGACAAAGAGAAAGACATAAGACTTTATATATAGTTCTAAATGTATGACTATACGTATAGATATGGTTTCTCGGTCTGTCTGAAAGACATGCATCTATCCATCCATCATTCTTTTTGTCTATCCGTTTGGTCAGCTCTCCGTCCCCGAGTCAACTCTGTGCCCTCGTCTCCAGTCGTGCCCGTATCACTCCAACAAGCTGATTAAATCTGCTTATTTACGGAGCCAATATGAAGCAATCATTGGGGTTTCGCTCCAAAAAGAAGATTTATTTAAACCGTCCTGTTGTAATCTCAGCTCTGCACTGATCAATACAGGCCAAGACAAAGAGAGAGGCTTTTAACGGAGCGCAGCACTAAATCTAATGAGCCGCTCTCGGAGGCTGGCACATGCAGGGCTGAATTGGCAGATCTTTACTGGTGATAAGAACGTGTAACCCTGTAGTGTCTTCCATCTTTCCCTACAACCAGGTGACACAGACGTACAAAGGAAATCTTTGAGCTGTCCATTTGGCCGCATGTCAAAACCTAATGTGAATGGTAAAACAATATTACACTCACACACACACACACACACACACACACACACACACACACACGGCCAAAAAGATTGCCAATACATAAGATAATGATTTTCTGTTTTGATTCTGGCTAAATACTTCTCTTAATTTAGTTTAAACAGCTAAACATGTGACTTGGATAATAGATAACAGAACGTTATTATTACTTCTAAATGTAGTAGAGTATATGATGTCACTTACTATGTCCATATATGACCATATTCTGGTTTTCAGGTTGCGGACAAACAAGAGTTCAAACAGACAGAGAAGAGTTTCCCATGTTATTAGACAGTATTTATTTTTAATTATTGCAGTGTTATTTAGCCACTGCTATGTGTCGCTGAATGAACAGAATGTATTTTTTCATGTTATTTGGGTAAATTATGGGTATGCTATTTAGATATTTTAAATTTGGTTGCATGTGAGCTTCGCTACAGCTAAACGCCGTTTACGATGTTTCTTTTTTCCATTATTCCATTTCCATTATTGAGCCACTAAAAGCATAAACGCACGTCTGCCTCCGGAACCATTATTTAACCCTCCTATGATGTTTGGGTCAAATTCACCCCTTATAAAAGTTTACCAATTTTTTTTTTTAAATACTTAAAAGAAACGTCGTTTTTTTCACTTTGAAACATTTCCTGCTTTTTTTAGTTAGTGTAATCTACATATAAACATATTTGTAACGCCCGCTACATGTTTTTGTAACAAATATATGTCCGGGTCAATGTTTGGGACATAATGGAAGCTAAAAAGAGTCAGAAAGATCAAATACTATTCATTTCTTTACAACAACGAGACATAATACGCCGCTGTCTCAAACTCACACACTTTCTCTCTCATACACACACACACACACACACACACTGTTTTGGAGAACAAAAGTCAAACTGACCCGCGAACATCATTGATAATCCTCTGAAACGAACCTAACAGGTTAAAGAAAGAAAAGAGCACACAACGTATATATAAGTGTCAGAACAAATGAGCTCCACAAGACTCCCACTCCACGGAAGACTTTTATTCTGTAAGTGGCCCGTACTGGCGGTAGTGGCCATCACAGCTCAGTAAAGCCGTGGACGAGCGTCAGGTACTGAAAGGAGTGTTTGTTTCAATCTGTAGGCATGTCATCCACTGTAAGACAGGCTGTCTGCTTTAATATCTCACCTCCGCCTCGCTTGTCAGCCGGGATTTCCTGTTAGGATGCCTCTGTTTGACCTAAATACTGACAACCACCACTAGCGCGAGAACACGAGCCAGCCAAGGTTTGTTTCGCTTCGGCCTTATGTAAAACTAGAGGAGAAGACGAATAAAACAAACTCAACACTGCAATGAAAGACTGAGCCCCTACTGACAGAAACACCTTCTGTTGGGAAATAGAAAAGGAAAATTTGGAATAAAATACCAAGGGGATGAGGAATATAAGGAGTGTGATGTCAGAAAAAGTTGGCCAACTTTTTGGAAAGACACTAATTATATAGACTGTTGTATATATGTAGTTATATACTGTACTTACGCTTAAATAGCAATCACAAATGAATGGAAATAGTTTTCATATTAATGGACACGATATTTGTTACATTGTGATTGTGCGCAACAACTACTGTGATTACTTTCGAGGTGATATTTATGGTACTAGATGATATTTTATCTTTTTTTGGTTCTTTTTTATCTGTCATTTTACTTTACTTTACTTTACAGTCATAGATTACAGATAGATTTGACAGACATTTTGGCAGACATTTGGCAGACATTTGGCAGACGTTTACAGTCATTTTAAAACATTTCGTTTCTATATTAGAAAATAAAATCTCATAAATATTCAGTTTCTTGTTTTTCACATTTTTTAATGCCAACTTTTTTGGCCAACTGTTTTTTTAAGGCCAACTTTTTGTAAAGACACTAATTATATAGACTATTGTATATATGTGATTGTATACTGGACTTCCGCGAATATAAGCAATATACGTCTTTTTTTTTTTCAATTTCAGCGGCTTGAAAAATTGAGAGGTGCTTCTAATCGCCAATTTCAATAACGCACGTAAATGTAAGTGCTAATTTTTCCACATTTCAAGTGAGGAGCAATCACAAATGATTAGAAACACTTTTATTTATTTTTGGCTTTTATTGGCTCAATAACAGAAATAAATAAACAAAACATTATTCAAGCAGCGACACTTAGCAGCGGAAAAATAGCGTGTTAGAACAAAAAGTTATTATTATTGGAACTGACGGAGCATCCGGTAAATTAGCGCTAACGGCTAACCTTAGCTAATTTTTAAATGAAAAATTGTGAAAACATGTGAAAACACGACCATAGAATGTAATTACCTACTGTATTCTTTTTTTTCTTTTTAGACAAATTGCTTCACTTGCTCCTCTTTTTTGTAAGTCGCTTTGGATAAAAGTGTCTGCCAAACGACTGTAAAGTAAAGTAAAATTTCACTATTTATGTCACTATTATGCGTTTGGTCGTCCCTTTTGGTTTTCCTCCCAGCATTCCATTCTGGTGCTTCACTGGTCAATACAAACCACGTTCAAAATATAGATACGACTTCAGCAGGCGGATAAAAACAGTGTGTTTGTGCTGTCAGCAGAGAGTGAGAGCGAGGACCAGCGGCCTGACAGGAGAAAGTTCTCCATTACATTAGCTACTAATGTAAAACAACACAGGGCCATTTACAGTCCGGCGTCCCATTAATCAGAGAGCAGTGGGAGAAAGAGCCACCAGCACAGCAAACAACTGATCTCACAGGGACGCTGACGCTCAATTACGGCCATTAATTACCTCTTTTCCTCCGTTATTGGCTAGGCCGGACAGACGAGATAGAGAATGGAGAATTCCGGTGGATTATGCCGCCAAAATAAATGGTGGTGAGGAAAAATGCCAGAAATGGTGGAAAAATGGACTAGGATTGTCAAACTTGAGTATTTTCTTAGGACGTTTTGATCTATGCAAACTTGATTTGTTCCAAAAGACATAATGGATATGGAGAAAGTAACAGTCGTTGTTTCTTTGTGTGTAGTAATGGCACTTCATTAGGCCTGAAGGGTTTCCTGTCTCGCAAGTGACAGTCATCAGTCAGTGTCACACCAGCTTAAACACAGAATGAAAGACAGAAACAGATAAAGTGACGAGAGACAAATGTGGAGAGCAGAAATAGGTTTACAGAAAAAGTATACACACACACACACACACACACACAATACAATTTCTGGTGACCCAGAAATGGAGCAAGCAGTCGAAAATGGTGGATATATTTATACAAACACACACACACACACACACACACAAAATAACGTTTCTGGTAACCCCGAAATGGAGCAAGCAGTCGAAAATGAATGGATAGATACACACACACACACACACAAACAAACAAACACACACACACACACACACACACACACACAAAATAACGTTTCTGGTAACCCCGAAATGGAGCAAGCAGTCGAAAATGAATGGATAGATACACACACACACACACAAACAAACAAACAAACAAAGGCACACACACACAAACACAATAACATGTCTTTTGACCCAGAAATGGAGCAAGCAGTCGAAAATGGATGGATAGATACACACACACACACACACACACACAGTATATGAACCTACGCATGTAATTTATTTCCAAAAACAATTTCAAACATTCTGCTGTTTACATTTGACAAGTCTGCAGTACCTATGAAGGTGCAGAAAATAGAAAAAGAAAAGACTTAAAACAAAATGGACTGAAGATCAGTAGCAAACTTCTGCTGTCGCTCATAAATAATAAAAAGTCTTAATAAAAAGGCTTGAGGAAATTCGCTCGGATACGCGACGACGATCATTAGCTCGTTTCAGCCAGTCGAACGCTCAGTGCGCGACATAAAAAAACATTCATTATAAAGTACAAAGCAGCCAAAGATTTGACTTGAATTCGCTGCTGATTACTGTATTTGGCGGATTATTACACACTCACAACAGTGTTTTATTGTAAGCACGGCGACTTCCTGAGAAATAACGTTGAGTTTGAAAAAGCCCTGAAAAGACGCGAAACACTCGAGAATCCGCTTCCCTCCCACAGACGCTCAACGCTGACAGCTGCTCATCTTCACTTCCTCTTCACACACTCCACAATAATCACACACATCACACCAACTCTCGCCACCGGGGAACCAAAACGCCCTTTACAAGCTCCAAATGATTCGGACGCAAAAGTACAATACCACATTTGCTCGAGTGCAGGTGGATGTCTAAAAAACAAGTTGGATTAAGCAGATTTAATATTCGTTTCAATTCGTCCCCAAATGTTGATTTCTACGGTGTAAAAAGAAAACGCAATTAATAAAGTTTGACCAAGTAATGAATGAAAAACCAAATTACTGTATTTACGTAAATATAAGCACCCCCCTAATTTAAAGTGACCAAATAAAAATGATATTATTATGCAAACATATACAAACTTCTTAACTTTCTAGAAAGCTAATATTCTGGCTAAATACTTCTCTTAACAATACTTCTTTTGACACACCTAACTTGTGACTTTTACTTGAATAATAGACAATGAAATGTTAAATATTCATTCTAAATGTCGTAGAGTACATGATTCCCCTTGCTTTGTCCATATATGGGCATATTCCGGTTTTCATGCTATTTCTTTATTTCAGTTTTTTGGGTACATTTGTTTATATATTTGAAATTGTTGTTGCATGAGAGGCATCACAGCTTAGCTACTGCTAAATGTTGCGTCATAACTATCTTTATTTCAGTTGTTGAACCAATAAAAGCATAAATGCACATCTGCCTCCAGAAATGATTTAAAGAAAGAAAATAAGACACAACGCAGAAGCGCGGCGCTACGTAAAGACATATTTCAATTTATTTGTGATTGCTCCTGAATTATATTCATTCTAAATGTCGTAGAGTACATGATTCCCCTTGCTTTGTCCATATATGGGCATATTCCGGTTTTCATGCTATTTCTTTATTTCAGTTTTTTGGGTACATTTGTTTATATATTTGAAATTG